>BLKR01000264.1:0-205000 GCA_011170035.1 Teleogryllus occipitalis | reverse complement strand
CCGGGTCAATGACCCCTCCCCATCTCAATCGAGTTTTTGTCCTGTTTCCCTGATGCATAGAGCAAAAGCTGAGATGGCCCATGATTTGCTTCAGGACGTAAATGTAGCTTCACTATGCGCACATTTTGTTGAGTTCTCCTTTTGTTTGTAGTGGTAGTGGAGCTGAGGGCGAGTTACTATTTTATTAGCAATGCAAAAAACTCAAATCTGCAGTTCGTTTACCGATTCAAATAAGTTTTCAATAACTCGGGAACGAAAATGTCTAGTTTTTCAAATGTCGCTTATCTCGAGATTTTAAAAATTTATTATTATTATTATTATTATTATTATTATTATTATTATTAATAATAATAATAATAATAATATTTTTAAAACGTTTCTCATCTTTCAACTATTTATAGTTAAAGGAGCAAATAGTGCAAAAAAAAGCAAATAGTGAAAGGAGCAAAAAAAAATTGAAAAAAATGAAAAAAGCTTCGTGAGACCCTTTTTCACCCACGCGGATCTACGCCACCCAAATAGCGGAAATTTAAAATGCAGCTAGATACGAAAATTATCACTTCGTTATCACCACATTGAAACAGATTTTAGAAGCATTTCTTTGAAATATTACATTTTGTACATGTTCACAGCGTTATTTCTTTGGTTGGTCGCCGTTGAAAATTGTCATTTTGTACCACTTTCAAAATGTTTCTCAACACTACTCGCTCTCCATGCTACAAGGCGGCCAGCGTGCTGCGCAGAACGAGCAAAAATCGGTGCCCCGGAGGAACTCACCCATGTATTTCGACCATGGTGTGTCCCAGCGAAATCGGGACTGGTATTCGATGATATTCCCAAAAGCATCACTTCACACTGCGGAACTTGTGGCCAAAGTAAATCTGCAGCCTACTCGACCGTGAAAGTTGTTCAAGCAGCGAAGATGAAATTGCAGGAAACAATCGCACAAAATTTCCCAATAATTGCATATAATATAAATATCTATTTCTGTTGAATAATAAACGATATTACATATTTATGTGCATTCCGTTAACCGTTATTCCGTTATTCAATTTTCATCCATTCTTTTCCCTGGAAACGCGAGAATTTGAATTATAATATTTCTTCCCGGTCCAGTGTGCGTTGTGCTCAATACTGTAACGAGTCAAGATTCAATTTATACTTGACATCGAGAAGGCGTTTATGCACATGGCCTACGTGGGACGAAAAACAGGCTGGCAATGGTTCAGATACTATGGAGATGGTGAAGGTTCAAATGACAAAATCAACAACCAGAAGGGAGGTAGGCGTCTCGGAGTACAGACGAAAGTCGGACGTCTTGGAGCATACACGAGAGGTACGCGTTTGGATCTACAGACGGAATGTGGACGTGTTGAAAACAATTTTTGTATAATATTCTTTAATTACAAAATGTTGTGCAAATTTCTGTTGTCGCTATCATTGTTGTAAATAAATGTTTCTTTTTTATTTTGAAATTGGAAGCGTTTACATTTAATAAATGAGTAACTCGCCATATTTCAAATCGATGGTGTATGCCGTAGAATCATCAGCTTATAAAAATAAAATGAATGGATATTTCTAAACTAGACAAAACTATTGGGCAATCTAATTACGCAAAAATGTTACTTAAAAATAATACTTTAGGATATAAAGTTATGATGTTAATGTAGTTAACATACCATGAGCAATAATTCAAGGGTTGTATGAAGTTTTTTTCATTAATCCACTTCGTTCATTAATCCCATAAACCTCTTAAATAAAAATGTTAATTTGCTTCTAACTAGAATATTACCACGTGTGAGAATTTCCTGTTTTATGCCCCCAACCTTTAAATTCTGTTGTGAGAAGCCAAATATTGATACGCGCTATGCTCCTACATAGGAATTTTTGATTTCTCGCCACAGAATTATCTACTATGGTTTAACGAGATAATAACATCCTTTTGATATGAAGAACGAATGTAATTCTAAACATCCCATGAAACCTGTATCTAGTGGTTACTATCTATAGCCACATCCCATTCCTTTCTCCTTTATAATGTTTTCTTCCATTGGCCATTACTGCACTTAACATGTTAGTGACATAATCAATGTTATACGAAGGTATTTCCGTATATAATCAAGTTTTTCCGGAAGACTACCCTTCCTCACGACAGAATTTTACTGGAACAGTCACTGAAACCCATATATTGTATGTAAATCATACCCCTAATAACAGATCACCCTTACCCTCGCAACCGATCATCTCCTTAATTTTCGTAACGTACCCCTTTTAAGCGACCACTTTCAGGAAAATAGTAAGAAGCGTACAGTACACCGTATATTTAGTTAACTAGTGGAGCTAAACCAGCATATACTTTCTCGCCCTTAGCAACGGTTTTGTATAATTATTAGACAGCAATTTCGTCCGAATTAACACATCTCAGTCATCATTTTTTGTAACACTCCTTACAAATCGTAGAATATTGGGTGCGAAAACTAATTATTTTCAAGCAAATATCAACACATATTCGGAAATTAAAACTGCGTTTCATAAGCCGGCGGCGCTAGCCGAATTCGTTTACTACGCTCCGTGACGTCACGAAGATTAAGCGAATTCGAGACTCGCGGGTTCCTGGTTGGGTGACCGGCCAGGAACCCAGGGATCTAACGGCTTCGAGGCCCTGGCCGAAGGGATAAAAGGCACTGCCTGACTGCAACTTGACGAGACTTGACAAATATAGTCATTATTCAGTATAGTATACTCAGCAACGGAGGATTACTCCAGAAGAAAGCGTTCAATGCCCAACAAGGGTTCAGAGACGCGTTGCATCAACAACGAAGCAACGAATAAAAAAAGCTATATCAATGAGACGGAATTTTTAGAAAATCCAACTGCAGACGCGCGGTGCTGAATGCAATTGTCGCATTCCAATCTGAAGGCTAGGAACTGGACCACAGAACTACAATTTGCAAAATTACGCTAAATTACTTTTATTAAATATATAATTCTTTTTTAAAGAACTGATTTTTAAAACGAACTTCATTTAACAAAAAAACCTCTACTAAACAAATTATAGATGGTATTTAGGAATGATAGGCATTCCATTAAAAAAAAGGATTACTTCCATTAAACAGCCTCTCAAAAAGATGGTTCATGGAACCAACAATGATGGCTTAAAACTGGTTTTATTGTATTTTCAAACAGGTTCGAAACTTTCTGTGGAAGTACATATAGCACTAATACTACCCTGCGACATGCTATTCATAAAGCATTCCGATGGCGCACCTCAGTATGCATATATTGTGTAAAGAAATACTAAACTTGTTACGATCCGAAAAATTAACATCACAGAAGAATTGATCGCCAGAGATGGATGTGCATTAAATGAGGGTATCTTGTGTAGAAAAAGAAATTTGAATTCTTAGTACAAGAGTAGAGAGAGATTCGGCACAAAAGAAGTTGCATTTTTACGCATAAGCTGAACTCAGACACGGTTATTTAGGGTAAGTTGGTGAGGGGACACTACACCAATTGTTTCTATAATAATTATATTTTAAATTCATTTTCCTTCATCGCTAGGGTGCGGATTCATATGCACTAAAAATCCTGAAAATATGCATGCGGATATGCTTTAACAAATAGGAAAACATGCACTTAAAAAGAAAAATATGCACAGAAAAAGTGGATGTTTTATTTTACACACAATACATCCAAACTGAATTTAATTTATATTGCAAGAGATTAAAATATATTTTTGCAAATTCTGTGGTGTGAATCTTTTCGTGTTGTCAGGAAGAATGTTCTTACATCCAGAAAAAGTCATTTCAACTTCGTATGCATTTACGGGACAATACTTGGAAGCTGCAATAGTTTTAGCTATGTAATTGTCAACACTGCGTTTCACCCTGTAAAATATCACTTATATTTTTCACTGTTCTCAAATCGGGATTCTTTCTTCAATTTTCTTCGTTTTTTCCGCCAATGAGAGCTTTTCTCTCTTCAACCCCCGCTTCTTTCATTGCCCGCGCTCTTGCTGTCGTGGCCTTGACCTTCGCATGGGGTTGTGATACCGACGTCCAAACAGTTCAACACACCGTCTGGATGTAGACTTGCGGATGAACTGCGCCACTCTCTTCATCCAGAGATAATGAAAACTCCAAAGCCATTTCAACGTTTGCATTTTACGAAGAAAAAAATTAATAAATAAATTTTAAAAAGAAAAAAATGTAAAATATGCAAATAATATATGCCCTTCAAATGAAAATATGCTCGATCATCATAAGTGTGCAGAAATAGTTGCATTAAGAATTTGTAGATCGGTCCCAAACAACAATAAATGAATTTGTATTCTTTATGCATATCATTATGTTTAAGGGGAAAAGCATACAAAAATTCGCAGCCTACTTATTACTAGAGGCCGGATTTTGATGACATTAAAAAACACCAACATGATCAATTTAATGCTATTAAAATGTTTAAAAATGCCATAAAAGCAAAGAAAAATGACGTAAGAAATTGATCAAAAACAGTTCAGATGAACAACTCAAGCTGTTGTATACGTTACAGATGTAATCGAGACTTCTTTCTTTCGTTCGTTCACGAGAACTGAGCCTGCCAACCTTTTGGTTTGGTTTGGTCTGGACCAAGAAATCTTTGTCCTTGGTTATCGTGAAATCCACCGAACTGACAATGTTGCTGAAGGCGTCACAGGAATCTTAAATTACATACTCACAAATGTTGACGTTACACTTCCTGAGCGAAGAAATTGAATAGGCTACTCAGGAATTCTGTGAAGAACATTTGTTGCATCTCGTAAATATTATTTGAAGCAAGTGCCCTTAAAGTGATATTAAAATCGATGAAATGCGCGAAAAATGCCTTAAAATGACGAAAAAGGGTAAAAGACTTAGACGAAATCGAAGAAAAATGAAAAAAAATATATAAAAATTAGGTCATTTCCTTTTTTCATAGCACAAAATGAATTTCTATACTAAAAGGCATTGTTCTAAAATGAAAAGAAAAAAAATGACATTTCATTACAATCCACTCCCTACTTATCACGTACGATGCTGCTTTTAATAGACATGGAAGTGTATGTTTGAAAGGCACGCACGCGTAACTCCGCAGGGCAGTAAAAACTCACGGAAGTCGCCGATGGGTGCGCCACCGACTATGCCCGCCAACGCCGTCTCTACGTCAGCTTGAAGTGAAGAAGGCAACTTTTATAGACCACTCAACCTCCAAGGCACGGCTTAGCTCTCTGTGGTTGTTATGACAACCGTCACGTTACTCGCAAAAGCATAGTGGTCTCCACGTCGTGGAGTAAGGCTGGCTGGTAAAGTAGAAACGAGGGAAATGCAATTCTTCTTCCAACGTGAACTTCATAAGTATCCGCTTTTTAATTTTTCGTATACGTACTCTTTCGTGTATGGAGTAATATACGAAGAATAGAGAAAGTTATAGGTGCGTATTTTTTGATAGAAAAACTCATAGCGAGAGGTTCTGAACCAGGAAATTACTTCTTCTAACACGTTGTGTAGTCAGAACCCATGATTTGTGGTGTCCTGATATTGTCAAAGCGTTGTTGTCTTTTATCAAACTCAAACTCCGACTCGCAACTTTGCGAATTTTGAAACACATTCTTTAAATTTTAGAGGTACTTTACATGATGCCCAAGGGACAATTTCAAAATTTTCTTAAAAATAGCTCCAATTATTACTTTCTCGCAACTGCTTACGCAGTATAGAGAAAGAATTGTAATGCTGTAGAAAAAAGCGGAGAATTTTCAAAAGAGAAACTTATTGCCGGACCCTGGTAATGAAAAAGTGGATAAATCTTGTCAATTTACCACACGTAGTGAATTAAAGAAATAAATATGAGACGTTGTTGTGTCGCAAGTACTTATTGCTGCATAAAGCTTTTTCGGTCGCATTGCGGCTATCAGTGCAATCCTGAGACTGCTGCGGGACCAGATACAGACAAAATAGCTGTTTTAGCAGCAAACATTCGTTTAAAACGATTACATTCTTACAGGTTTAAATATTTCTAAATTCAATATTTATGTTTTTAATCCAAATATTGTATGTATTTTTCTGAAGAACCCTTACTGGGTGTCCTTACTTGTTAGTTTCCAATATTATTGTCTTCAAACATTGTACATGTATGATGAAATGTAGTTAAAAAATGATTGTATACACTATGTAACATAAAAAATCTTGAAAGACTTAATAATTGTGGAACAAGGATAATAAAATATATAAAAAAATTACATTCTTAAATGTTTTACAATAAAATAATTTTACTCTGCGAGAACATAAACTAAAATTCCTCATTCAGGACCATCAATAAAGTTATTGGCTCACTGGCCTTCAGGCGATACTACGTACACTTTTGTTTGAAGTACCAGGCAAAACAATGGCCTCCGAAGTCCATCACACTCGAATTAATGTCGTCCTTGTTTTTCGGAATAGGATTATACTGTTTCAACATACATTCGAACTTGGGCTCCCCAAGCGCAACACTACAGCAAAAAAAAACTCACACGAAGAATTTTTTTTCCATTTGTGTCGAAGATATGTGTCAATATGAGATATAGGAATGTTTCATCCAGACATTTCTTACTCTTGTTTTCTTATCCTTAAGTCCAGTTCAGCTGTGCCATCACAAGAGACACACTTCCATGTTACACGTTACACTTCCATGTTCCACCATGTTAACTGGCTTCCACACAGAACTCTGTCCTCTTATCCTCGTCGCGTATAAACCTATGAACAAAATTCTGATGATTGAAGTACTGCCTTGGAAGTTACGGAAGAGGTCTGTAAAAATACAAATCATGCGGTGGATACTAGGATTTTTGTCTTAGTCGACGCCATATTCATTCCAACACTAATCGATGTCATTACTCGAGTGAAAACGAAGCCCATACACTCTGAATGTATATATGGATGAAATGTTTTATTACGCTACACCCCGAGCGGATTGACAGAGAACGACCGTTAGAATGGTCTTCACCTCACGAGGGACAATACATACGAGACAGAACGTTAAATGTAAAACGACGTTTACTGCTATTTTAAATCATTTCCCGGGTTTGCGGGTTTTTTTAGCAGTCGCGGGTTTTTGTACCACAAGCGAACGCGTTGTCCGCGCCTGAGTACGCAAGCAATCTTCTCGAATCGTCATTTACACTGTTCCGAGGTGCGTAACGGTGCAGTGGACAAATGGGAAAGAAGAGGTACCGCAAGAGGGATTCACGGCGCGCGACGTCTAATAAGCCGGGTCAGCCTCCTCGGCCTCGGAGCAGCCGTCGCGCGCGCTCGCTTCCCCTCGCCGCTCAGCTTACTACACTCCCATTTATTTAACGTGGCGCCTCAAGGCCACGAGCTGCACGAATAGGGGGACACTGTCATCCAATCGGGAGCTTCGTTACAATTTAAGTTTTTGGTATTGGAGCTACCGATTCGATGACAATGTCCCCCTCCATTTCCAGCTCGTGACCTTGAGGCGCCACGTTAAATAAATCTAAGTATTTACTTGGGTTTTTCTAACGTGGTTTCTAACTGATGTCACTGCAGCGCCTCTGACCGGGATATCCTAGGTTCGAGTCCTGACGGCGGGAGGATTTTCGACACTAGCTTTTCAGCTACGTCGAATTCAGTCGCTGTCTGGAAGAGAATTCTAGCGGCCGACCGGCTTCTCTGATCGGGAGTTTTCCGTAGTTTCTCCGATCAACATCAGGCGAATGTCGGAGCAGTACCCTACCAAACGGACCACGGACCGCGCGCGATCTTTCCTTCCTCTTCCTTGCCCTATCCTCTCCCCTTACACACACTAACACTAACATGCACTGCCCTACCACATGTTCCGGGAGATCGGTCGGGAGCTTAGAGCTTGTCTCGGCTGGGGCGGTGCCCCGCTGGTGGGGGAGTCCTGGTTAAGGGGAAAACCCCACTAGCCGACGGTAGGTCGGCGCCGTATCTTGCCATCCAGCAGGGGAAGATCACCGCCATCTCCCGAGAAAAAAATGCACTACACTAACGGGACTAATGACCAAAGCAGTTGACGCGTCCGGAAACACGAAAAAATCAATAAATCAACCAATCTAACGTGGCGGATGAGGGTAGTATCTCCAAGAAGGAATATGGCACGACTTTTTGCGACTTTCGTGGTCCTGCCGCAAGATGTCGCGTGATCGCGACCACATCAAGCAGTGCTGCAGATCGAGCGACTCTAGCGGCAGGACTGAGAATGGCTCAAAAAGTCGTGCCGAATTCCATCTTGGAGGTACTACCCTCAGCCGCCCGGTTAGAAAAACCCAAGTATAGCCACGTTCTCCGGCATCTTCTTCTTCTTCTATACATATGTGAATTCAACGACGTGAAACCGACATCGATACCACAAAAAGTAGGTATGAATAGACAAGAAATTTTTTTGTATCCCATCATTATAAACGACCCTTTTCGATACCCCGAATCGTGCATAATCCAGTATTTTATCGCACGCTACATGACGTCATCGCCATTATTAAACGCGACATGACGTCATCACACATTCAGCCAATAGTAGCGAGAGAATCGTGGGGAGGTAGAAGAAGATGGAACAGCCGACCACCGTTTTCTCGCACGGATGTCAACAATGCCATCTTGAATTTGATTTCCAGAGGGCGTTGGATGTCAAGCACCCGAGACGTCAGAAGAAAGTTGTTTCGCGAAATTAAGTTTGATTCTCTTGTAAATTTATAATGCTGTTATACAAAAAAATAGCGTATGCAACTCGTTTATAATGTTGCTTTATTGCATTCGTACAAATTTGAAAACTCGCTCCTAACGTCGCTCGTTTTCAAAACATGTACTCATGCAATAAAGCTTAACATTATAAACTAATTGCATAAACTACTATTTACAGGCTCTTCTTCAGGAATATCGCAGTGTCCTTGTAAAGTTTGGTACAGACTAACACAACCCAAATGCGGAAAACAAATAATTTAAATAATGTGTTTGTAGATACACCGTGACCATTTTTCGCCTCTCACTTAGAGCATGTGGTACCTAATATATTCTGCCAGAGCCCAACAGTGCTGCAGCAAATCTGGTACCTAATTTATTCGTTAGAGGTTAGTAGCGGTGCATAAGATTTTAAAAACTCATCTAATAGCAATGTGTTGTAAAGTAAATTGAAAGAAAGTTATATTATTAAAATTTGAAGTAATTACGTCAAAATAATAATATTAAACACCGTGGTTTATATAAAATTGATATTTTACCTCATTCGCAAGGATTGAATATGAAGAAAGCCTGGGCAACACCGGGTATTTTGCTAGTCTATAACTAAGGACCGGATTCCCAGGTTACTGCATCTTTTCTTTGATAACTTGATATTGGATAGAACCTTGGCAGAAACTGGAATCATGTAATGAACGTTATTTTAGTACGCGTTTTATTTTGCACGAAATTGCAAGTTTGGGGGGTTACTGCACGATATAGCACGTTTCAGGTAATACTACCTGAAAATTGTACATTTTGAAATTTTACTGGATGAATTTGCAAGATTCATAGTTTTATTACATAAAATATAATTTTCATATTATCAGCTTGTTCTAATTTACATTTAACCTTGGTTTCATTTAAGAAAGACGTTTTTATGACAACCCGGCAAGACATTCGGGTGGTCTTTGAAACCTGAGTGTCGTTTAATATGTATGAATTCTTCGTTTTGTTGCCCTATGAACTGAGCGTTTGTACCTTTCACAATGCCTATTGTCTAAGTAAAAGAAATTTCAGAGTTATTGCAGCAGGGACAGGTTCGCGACCTTTGGTTGCGGCCGCTCGGTAAACGCTAAGTTCGGGGTCTGTCTTCCCAATCGGATTATACTCTATCCGTTTAGTCAGTCCTCGCTGAACTTAGCGACCCGCGACGCATGCGCGTGTCCCATTTGACTTTACGTTCGGGTGCCAGGCTTAGCGACAAGCGGCACTGCGTTTCAAATTCGTGGAATTTCTCGGAACAGATGTTGTCCTGGGAGGTTCAAGAGAGAATGAACGCGGGTTTTGACCGCTTTTAGCAGCGTTCACGTACGTCAGAATGAAACTCGGCACACACACAAGTGTATAGAACGAAATTTTTGTCTGAAACATATACTAATTGATATACGTAATAATTCCTCAGAAAATAATTTGAAAATATATATAATTGTAAATTAGAATGAAAACAATTAAGAACATTTCTTCTGTAACTTAATTTTTTTTTATTTATGAAGGTACATCTGCATTTTTCAATTTTTGTAATTCCTTTTTTTGTTTTCGTTTGATGCTAATTTAATTTTGTGTGCGAACAATATTTTAAATGTCAAATAAGGTTTGTTTACACAATTACAAACTTAATTATAACACTAAAATTATAATATTTCATTCACCTTAAATATCTCATTCAAAATATAAAAATAAATTGATAAGCGTATTAACTAGAGTTTGTAGGCTACATAACACGGTTTTGCGAAGTCTTGATTTTATTATTGCATGTTTTTGCAGATTTCTATGTTTTTATAGCACGTTTTAGGGAGTTTTACTGCATGAAAATCCGGCCTTTTCTACAACAAAACATAGTTATTGTGGTTTTGAGTTTTTTGCTTTGTACTGTGTATGTGTGTGTGTATGCGCGCGCGCATAGGCGCTGAAGATAATAAGAAAAACTAATATATTTTTAAGTGTTCATTATATTAATACACTACAGATGCATTCATTTTCCTGCATCGTGAATCGAAAATAAATAACCGTTTGTAATTAAATGGATCATAACTTCGAGGGCATCGCTACCTTCTCAAAAGTGTTAATGTCCAACCAATGAATGGAGGAAGAGTCAATAGAAATAGCCCAGTCCTCTGCAAGGTTGCCAACACCCTTGTAGAAACAAATACAATCCTTGGTCGAATGAATTGCGTGCGTCGTGTAGTTGCGTGTTTATCCCGAAGTGAGGTCGAGTTGTGCGCGGGTCCCATGAGGCCCTGGCGAACTTGAGTGAAACGTGCCACGAGAGTAATCGACAGTGACACCCTGGCCATGTCACTTTAGCCTGCATCCGCGATGCACAAGAGCATTAACACTAACGTCCCATGACTCATGGGCCATCAGCTCTGTTTCGTTTCCCGGGAATACACAAACTGCCCTGGAGATGGATATCATCAAATAGAGGAACATTTCACACGGCTAAGCACATAAATATGTTTTAGACACAAGAAACCTACCCGGGATTACGTATGGAGCCCGGCACCCTGAGTGATTGATTGATTTTTTCGTATTTCCTGGCACGTCAACTGCTTTGATCATTAGTCCCATTAGTGTAGTGCATGTTTTTTTCGCGGGAGATGGCGGTGATCTTCCCCCGCTGAATGGCGAGATCCGGCGCCGACCTACCGTCGACTAGTGGGGTTTCCCCCGAACCAGGACTCTCCCACCAACGGGGCACCGCCCCAGTCGGGACAAGCTCTAAGCTCCCGACCGGTCTCCCGGAATATGTGGTAGTGTAGTGCATGTTAGTGTAAGTGTGTGTGTAAGGGGAGAGGATAGGACAAGGAAGAGGAAGTACAGATTGCGCGCGGCCCGTGGCCCGTTTGGTAGGGTACTGCTCCGGCATTCGCCAGGTGTTGATCGGAGAAACCACGGAAAACTACCGATCAGAGCAGCCGGCCGCCAAATTCTCATCCAGACAGCGACTGAATTCGACCTAGCTGAAAAGCTAGAGTCGAAAATCCTGCCGCCGCACGGTGTGACCAGATGGTGAAAACGTGGCCAAAACCTCAAATGGGTTCGAAATCATTTACTAAGAGGTACATGGGGGTTTTCCAGGTCGCTGATTTAAAATCTGATATCAAAATTACACAAAACAATATGGCGGATCCAATTTGGCGACCGAAAATGTAATTAAGACATATACAAGAAACAACATATACAAAACATAAGAAATTAATCATAAAACCTCAACCCGCAGATATTTGCAATACGTGGTAACTTATTCAATTAATATATTCGTTTATGTGAGTTATAAACGGTTATTTGCATTTTTTATAAGTGCAATATTCTTTGAACAGAACTGTTTTTATACTTCACTACGACACTGTTCCGGGTCGAGATGCACCCGCACATAAGAAATTAGTCATAAAACCTCAAACCGCAGATATTTGCAATAAGTGTTTGGTTTATTTATAACTTATTGAATTATTCTATTCGTTTATACGAGTTATAAATCGTTATACGCATTTCTTATTAGTACAAAACCCCATGAACTCTTCGAATATTTCACTATGACACTGTTCCGGGTCGAGATGCACACGCACATAAGAAATTAGTCATAAAACCTCAAACCGCAGATATTTGCAATAAGTGCTTGGTTTTATTTATAACTTATTGAATTATTCTATTCGTTTATACGAGTTATAAATCGTTATACGCATTTCTTATTAGTACAAAACCCCATGAACTCTTCGAATATTTCACTATGACACTGTTCCGGGTCGAGATGCACACGCACATAAGAAATTAGTTATAAAACCTGAAACTGCACAAATTTACAGTAAGTGTTTCCTTCATTCATAACTTATTTAATCACTCTATACGGTGAATATAGTTATAAATCTTTATGCGCACTCATTATATATGAAAAAATTCGTGAACTAAATTCTCGATTAATTTTACTAATTAGGCTAGCACGGAAAGGAAAATTGAAACATTCTACACAGAATGAAAATCTCGTTTATTAATTCTCGAGTTTTTGGAAGAATTAGTTAATTATCTATACAAACATATTTCGACGAACTGATAACATTCCATGCGATATTATTTTACCAGTGCTACGACGCATTCATTCTTTACTAACTATTCAGTATACCTTATTTGGCAGCATCCGCGCGATAAATGCATATTTAGAAAGATAATCAAGTTATCTTATAGCTGAATGCAATTTAAATGAGTTTTTATCTAATGCAGCGTGTCGCAATGATGCATGTGCTCAGAAAAACAATAGTTTATAAAACTTGAATATGCGTTTATACTCGGCAAATCTTTATTAACTTCAAAGGTAATGTAATACTATAATGACTAATATTCATAATCACAAGCAATTCACAATATTTGCCGGTACAGAACTTGAAAATGGAATGATTGCTAGTTTTAAGACCCCGCTCAGTAATGCAGGTTGCCGCTACGAGATACACACTGTGATAGAAAATATTTCATAAAACACGAATCTGCAGCGAGACGCAGCCAAATTTTCTTTTAACTAAATTATTAATGTACAAGCTAAGTTGTCATTAAAATTTGCAGGTGTTATATTGCGTTATATATTACTTTTAGGCTAGTTATATTTTATATCACATTGCATCGAATATAAATAATCATAATCCATAGTAAATTAACATAATTTTTGTTTTACTTACCACCAACAGGGAGATTCATAATTGCAAAACACAGTAAAAATAATTTTGTAGCACGTTTTCATAACTATTGGAAAGCACAGCTTACTATCGCCTCTGACGCTAGAAGAGCACTGACCGTGTACTCGAACTTCAAGCTTCCACTGCGCGCAGCAGGTATAGAGCGATTTTCCTAAGGATGAGCCAAAGTGACAGCTAGTTCTGGCAACATAGCTGAAGGTTCTGTGGTCGTTGTGCCCTTGAGCCCATAAGACTCCATTCCCGCATTCGTTCGTTTGCAGTTGGCTAACTTGTAAATGGCTTCGATGTTTCCTTTTGTGATGTCCTCGTCCGACAAAAATATAGTGCGCCGCGAGAAATAAATGAAATTAGGAGGTGCAGTGTTATGTGCTCTTCCGTAAAACTTCTTTTTTCTATAAACATTACATTAAATTTACTTTTTGGGTGATAAATATTATGTTTATTTGAAAACCGAGACTTGAATGCGAGATGCGTACCGGTGCACGTGTTTCAGGCTAAAACTCATTTTTCTTTCTATTTCCATTCGTGGCAGTTTTCTTTTACTGTTTGTGAGAGCGTGTTAAGAGATTTTCCACATACGTAATTAAATTTAAATACTTCCCGGACTCACGTACGTGCATATACCTCGGCGAAACTCTTAGACTTCTTCATACGGATGTTTTCACAGGAGCCGTTAGCACTTTACGAAGAGGCATGACTGAATAGCTGTCGCGGCGGATGGATACTTCTCTGAAATACATGTGATGTTCACTTGTTTTCACGAACTGTCACTTTGGCTCATCCTAAGGAAAATCGTTCTATACAGGGATTATCCTTCATACTTTCACAACAGATGAGGGAAACATTCCTCTTTCAAATGGAATGGTCGGAAATCCCCAAAATAAATTTTAATTTTTGAGGTTTTGGCCACGTTTTCGCCATATGGTCACACCGTGCGCCGTGGGGAGAGGGAACCTAGGACCTCCCGGTCAGAGGCGCTGCAGTGACATCAGTTCATGCACTGAGCTACCGTTCCCAGTCCCTGAGTGATATTCGAGGGGGCGTCGCCCCTGACTTTGAAGTTGAGAGGCTAGAAATTATGTAACTGACTTTCACCGTAAGTCGGGCGCCTGTGTATGCACGAGGTCTGTCAGAAAAGTATCCCACATTTTTTTAAATTTTTTATTTCGAAAACCTCATGAAGTCAGGGTTACTGCTTGTGGAGTCCAGGACGTTCTGTGACACTTCAACAAGAAGTTGCTTTTGCTTGGCCGTGCAACGAAAAACCGACAAGAACATTGCACACTACGACGCTCAAATGCTGCTTGCCAGCAAGAGACGCAATCGACAGACGGGAAAAAATTCACATGTGCCCACGAAGGTTCAAGGTCGGCTCATGCAAGCGCACTTCGCGCAAATCCATCAGGTTATCGCAACAAAAAAGGCCCTACAGCGCGATAAAAAAAACGGCGATTTTTTTACCCTCTGGCCAAAACTGCATGCGTTCTGTTCAATGCAATATATCCTATAATATTTTACTAACAGCCAAAACCACGAATGTGCGTTTTTGAGAAAAAGGCAATTAAAACTTTGAAGTTCAAGTACAATTAAAAAGTATGCAATTTTTAAATTTATGTATGTAAAGTATGTAATTTTTAATTTTAGTATGTGAATTTAAAATTTAAAACGTATTTAATTTTACAAGGACTTCAAACTTTTGATTGTCTTTTTTCTTTCAAAAAATGCACATTCATAGTTTTTTCGTAAGGGGGACTCGTCGAAATCTGATGTAACAGAAACAATCAAACTAAGTAGGAAATTTTAGATTTGAACCAAAAATATAGGACCAGGTAAGTTCATAAAATACATTTCGAAAAATCGCAAAATACATTTTAGGATAATAAGAAATAGGGCATCCTTACACATCAATGGCGACCGATTCCCTCAAAAGATGGGGTTTGTATCCCCATTGAATGACGAAAATGTAATTAAACAAATGCATTTTCTAATGGTCTGCCATTCTGGGAGTTCCTACTACTGGGGGTCCCAGTAACTTCATCGATCTTCTATCTATTATGTGGTTACATTACCACCTGTATTTACTATGAAAAATACTCTTGAATTTTCGATTAAATATTTTTTTCAGATTTGACATTTTGAATAAATATTTCATAACTTGGAATACGCCTTCCAGGTCTCTCTTTTTCAGCTTTTCTTCAACAGGATGTGAACCAAGAGAAATGTTATTTAATTTTACATTGAATTCATATCAAATATCGGGGAAATAAAATTGATCACTTCTAATATTCACTAAAGTAAGGATTGGTATATTTCTCGACGTTTCTAAAGCATTTGATAAAGTCGGACATCAAGGTCTTCCCTCCAAGCTACAAGATATTGACACCGCGTTATATCTATTCAACATATTAAAAAAAATTTCTTAAAGACGACCTTTTTGCTGTTAAAATGCATACGTCTCTTTCTTCACTACGACCGATAATATCGCAATACGTCAAGGATCAACACACTCTCCTCTGCTTTTCAACATACAAGTACATACGTCTGACATTTATTCTTCACCTTTTACTACACTTGCCCATTATGCTGATGACACTGCTTTATTCTTAACTCATAAAAACATTCTAATTGCTACAAACTACAATACAAAAATATGAGAGACACACATTTGGAGAATTGTGGTAAACCTTCAAAAACTCACGTAAAAACCTGTACACTTTGACGATCAATAAATCCTCCTCCATTAATAATAAATAACACAATGTACCCTGGATGGAAAATAACGTTCCAATTAAATATTTAGGTTTATATATAGATAAAAGACTGACATGGAAGCACCATATTCAAAACGTCCAATTCAACTTATCACAAAATGTTAAGTATGTCCTTTTTTACATCACTATAAATTACGCGTTGACTGCTGCTTGTTATAATATAAATCAATAATCCGTCCATCCCCAATATATATACACCCATTTGGTGCAATACTTCTACAACACATAAATAAAATACAAACAATACAAAACAAAATTTTACGAAAATTACTAAAATCTGAATGGTTTATTTACAACAAGTTGGTGCCGTTTTTTTGAGAAAATAATCGTTTAAAATTCACCTGTTTAAAAAAAAACTACTCACATTTTTGAAAAATTAAACATTTATTTATTCGAAGAACTGTTTTTAATGACTTCGTTAAGGAAAAAATATATCGTCATTATTGTAGTTGAACGAAGCCGCCGAAAAAAAATTTGAACTTTTGCAATTTTCGAAAATTCATGGCTACAACGAAAATGTGAGCTACGTCATTTTTCAATGTGTCATTTGCACCTCTATCACATAAAAAAGAAATAAAATAAAAAATTTGAATCCATTTTTCAATTTTGAAAATGTTGAGGCTTCTCGTAAAGTAACCCCCCAAATTAAAATATCCATTTCAAACTCAAGGGGCTGCGACCTGAGTAAGATCGATTAAGTTATATCAATTTAGGAAAAAATCCTGCATACGGTTTAACAGTTGGCGAGGGTTTTTTTTTTTTGTTAAATGAAATCTGTTCTAAAAAAAATCTTTAAAAAGGGTTATGTACATTTTTTTTAAATGTGTGAGTAATTTATAGTAATTTTTGCGATATTCGAAATTGTCAATTTGAATTTCCCGCGCATTGTTTCACAGAAGCAGTTTGTCACACCATGGCAACGCCGTGTTATGACAGTTTGAAATTCTAACAATTCTTCTCATTCGTATTGTACATCTATTTTCTAAAATAAACGTTTTTCCTTGGTATTTCATTATCATTTCTTTATTGAACTATTTTGTGCAATGATAATTCCTACTCTATACCTGTTTATGCACCCTCCTGTATTACGAAACCGTTCTCAATAATCGAGAAAGTACGTGCTGCTGTAGCCCCTCTACTTTCCCGATATGTGACTGTACATTTTTCACTTTAGCCTGTAAAAGGCCGAGTTGATGAAGCTTCCTCATTACTATCACAAATAATTGAAAATGAGGCTGGTCTGCTATCGTTTTTCGGAAACAACGTCTCGCATTACACAGTGTTATGTTCATTTCTTACGATTACTGCGCTCAATCGCCCCACCTTTGAGTTTACAGGAGGAGTTAGTTCGCAAGCAAGTACCATCTGGTCCGGGCGCAATACAATTTAACCAGTTCTGAGAATACATTGAACAGCGCGAAGAGACAGGATGATTACGAAACGAAACGCGCCCGAAAGCGGCGGTGGGAGACTGGCCCCTACCGCCGTCCGAAGCCCGAAAGGCGGGCGCGGGCAGAGGCGGGCGCGACCGGGGGTGGCGGCGTCGGGGGCGTGGGCGGGGCGGGGCGTGTACGGGGCGTGTGCGGGGCGTGGGCGGGGCGGGGCGGGGCGTTGGCGGAGCGGGGCGTGTGCGGGGCGTGTGCGGAGCGGGGCGTGGGCGGGGCGGGGCGTGGGCGGGGCGGGGCGGGGCGGGGCGGGGCGTGGGCGGGGCGGGGCTCGCCCAAGCAGGCGGCCCCTGGGGCAGGGCCGGGCCGGAGCAGGCCGCGCAGTGGGCAGTGGGCAGTGGGCAGTGCGGCGGGCGGCCCGCCCGTGTCGCTGACTCCGGCGCGGCGGACGCGAGCGGGATGAGGAACAGGTTTTTTGCCCTGCGCGTCTGAGGCGAACGCACACGCTCGCACGCGCGCCCGCCCGCCCGCGGATCCGCTCGCCAACGCCAGGCCAAACGCCTTCGCTCCACCGCGCCTTCACACTCCACCCAAGCGCCATTGCTGCCTTCTACACAACACTACACTCCTTAAGCGGCTTATATACTATCGTGTCGCCGACGCTGTAAACTGTTTTAAAAGTATTTGCATGTGTTGAACATTTCTAAACGGCAAGCTTTGTCCAAATAAGTTATTACAGTACCTGGCATTGAACTTACTATTGACTCGTAGTAGCTGATAATGTTATACTCCCATTCACAAATCCCCAACACCCAATGACCTTGTATGTTACCTCCATACGGGATATAATCCGGTAATACTGCAATTTCAAAATTGTAATCGCTAAAAAATATTTGCAGATAATGATGACGAGAATAGTTAGAATTTCGTAAAGCTACGTTTTGTACACTTGTTTTGTTAATATACACATAAATGTACATAAAAGATCATCTGTAAGCCGTGCTCCAACGTTATTCTCTAATCCATGGAGTAAGGAACACCATGCTCTACTCCTACTCATAACATAAACCTTACCCCATTCTCTAATTCTAGCATAAGATACTTCTCAATTGTTCCGAAAATTCTCTCGCAAAATAGTTTGCAATAACATTTGATTCTTCTGCGGATTTGCTGAACACCTCTATAACTAACACTTCTTCTTGTCCCTCAGATATTAGACCTGTTGGTCTGTTGCGACTTGATCAATCATTCCACTTTCTTTTGAGTCTTTTCCCTCGAGGTGTGTAAAAAAGGAGTTGCTTAGATAAACGATTACCCTTAGTACCTTGTCTTTCTTTCTATATTCTTTGATTCTGTCGTTAGATGGTCTCGTTTTTTCAGTCGATCTCTTCTTATTACTCCTAGAATCAACCTCAAAAATCTCATTTCAGCAGGCTGTATTCTTCTACAGGATTGGGAATTTATAAGCCAGGTTTCACTCCCATACAGGTCACAAGGCACTGCCATAACTTCGTAAGATTTTAGGATTGTGTCTCTTCGCACTTTACCTCTAAGGCTCCGTTCATGGTGCCACACATAAGGTAGAATCTCTCGATCTTCCTTTCAATATCAACCTTTGCCAGACATAGCTTTCCTTATGTGCAGCTTTAACTAGTGCCTTCATTTCTTTTCTCTGAGCTCTATATTCTTCCAATACCTCAGGATTTTTTTTTTTCGTGGGCCACTGTATAGTTTTTTTTTCTGTTTAACAGCATACTAAAATTCTTGATTCCAAACATTTAGTCCTTTTCTGGTATATTTTTTCCTCTTTTGAAGAGTTTCAGAGGCTTTCATTTGAATTAGTGGAAGGAGCTTACACCATTCTAATTTAATGTCCATACTTATGGGACCTCTCTCCATATAAAGATTTATGCGCGCGTGGAAAAGTTTTCCAATACTTGGATCTTCTTTCCATACTATTTGCTTTGCAGCTTTATTTCTGTGTTTTATTTTTGCCCATCTAATTGGCAGAGCAACTTTCCCTCTTACCAAGAAATGATCAGAACCTATATCCATTCCTCTCATTCCTTTAACATCTTGAAATAATTTTACCATCTTCTCATTTGCTATTAGATACTCAACTGCTTCCTCCGGATGTCGAGGTAAGTTTGTGGACCTCCTTATGTTGGAAGAATGAGTTTTCCACTCGCAATGAATTGAAGTTTACAAAATCTCGTAACATTTTCCCGTTCCGATTTATTAATACTTCTCCGTTTGATCTAATTAATTTCTGTATGGTCCAATTCTAGCATTTAGATCTCCTCCAGTAATATGTAGTCATTTCAATTTAAGGAATCAATTACATATTGTAGGCTCTTGTAAAAGATATTAGTATCATTCTTCCATTCCTTGGCCCGTCTAGATATGTAGTCATCTAATTTTTGAAGAGATCAAAACTCCACAGACTCAGTCTCAATTGTGTTCACTTTTACTTCTGCAATTGATTTCACTTCCATTTGCTCTATTAATCGTTCTTTTAGGCGAATTTATAAAAAACATTAAAAGATGACTATGTTTACGTAAATAAGGTTTTATTTAAGTTTAATAAGTTGTTAGTCACATTCATTTGAAAATTGGTATTTGCATCCTTTAGAACGTAAATGTGAAAAGTGAACGTAAGAACGTAAATGTGCTTACATTCTCTGGCATTACAGCTCTGGTTTTCTCCGTATTCACTTGACTTTCTTCAAATTTAACAAGTTCCAAGGTAATTCGTTTCTGCTGCATAACTGTTTCTATACAATTAGAGACTATACTGAGCATCACAAGAAAAGTAACATTAATTTTAACAATGATACATAATGCATTATTTACCATTTGGACTGTATAAATGTGTATAAACAACCTGTAACAAGTATTATACTACAGCCTCCGGGTCAATGACCCCCATCTCGATCAGGTTTTTCGTCCAGTTTCCCTGATCCATTGAGTAAATGCTGAGATGGCCCCTTGTTTTGCTTCTGGACATAAATGTAACTTCATTTTCTGTGCACGTCTTCTAGAATTCAGTGGGAAATACAATTATTCAAATTATCGTTTCCATGTTGTCGCGGCAGTAAGTATTATTCCGAAGGACAACATGGATAAGAGCCAAAATTCATTGCTTATTTATCCTTGAAAATAGATTTTATTGCATGGGAGTTTTTTCTTTCTGTTTTCTTTTTTTTCTGTTTTCAAAATTTAAGTAGTATATGACTTAGTGTAGGGATCATAGACTTTTGAAAATGTGCACACAATTCACTTTTCCCCGTAGCACGTCATACGCAGTTTTAACTGTTTTTTGACGTAAAATAAATAAATAAATAAATAAATAAATAATGTACGTAGGTTTTTTTGCAAATGTCTTAAAAATACGGTAAAACGAAACACTTCAAAATAGCATCACTTTTGACAGTTCTGCCGCGCGAATCATTTCTTGCACTTAGAGATGGCAATAATCAGTGTCGCCATCCTCGTTGAGCGAAATTTCCTCTGGGTACTGGGGTTTAAGCAACACCACCTCCATAGATCTATTTAGGTGACATGGGTTTCATGCTCGGCATTAAGATCACAGCGCTAAAGCACGCAAAAACGCGTTTTGGGAAATTTCTTAGAATATTCTGGGCGGATCTGAGTTTCCATATTTTGCAAAACGAATTAAACAGAATGATTGTACTTGGGTTTTCTTAACGTGGCGTCTCAAGGTCACGCGTGAAAGTGGGAGGGAAGGCAGACTCCAATGGGAAGCTGCAACGTCACTATATCTCCGCTCTTTACGCCTCCCTATTGGAGTCTGCCTTCCCTCTCCCTCTTTTGCGCGTGACCTTGAGACGTCACGTTAAAAAAAGTATAAGAAATTGTTTTCGAACATGTCAACTACTACGGGCATTAATCCCGTTGGTGTAGTGAATGTTTTCATCGCGGAAGATGGCGTTGTTTCTGCCCACTGGACGGTGATATTCGATTGATTAATTCATTCATTCAATCAGTCATTATTTCGTGTTTCCGGAAGCGACGACAGCTATTGTGGTCTGGGCTGTCCGGGTGACGCCACATCGAAGGCTGAGGTGCCGAGGTTTCGACCAAACTGTCTTGCTTCGACTTCTTCAGGGCTGTAGTCACAAACTCAAAACCTTAGCCCTCCGGATCAGAGCAACTGCAGAAACAATAGTAATGCTGGTTTCGAGCGAACCCAGCCAATGGTATGGTGTCAGTAGAGGTTAGGTTACCATGCCCACCTGTTGCCAAATTTATTTTCCTTTAGTTGCCTTTTACTTTCTCGCACTTACTTCGCACTATATTTTAGAAGAAAAAATATTTTAATCGCGCGCCGAAACATTGCGAATTTTCGGCAGAAAAACTCTTATTGCTTAAGTGGGTAAATCTTGTTCAAAAGTATAGTAAATTAATTCCTCTAATATGTAGAGTAGCCAGAATCCTTGTTTTGTGGGTTCTTGATACCGAAAAATCCATTGACGGAAAAACGCCTGTTTGTCTCCGCCCGTTCGTCCGCCTGTGGTCAACAATACCGCCAAAACCGTTCGTTCAGCCAAAATTGAATTCCCCAATCGATCTGAACAAACTCGAGACTTGGGACATTCAAGCAGATATTTTGATTTTTGAGGATTCTTTACATGAAGCCCCACTCTTGTTGATTAGTTTGTCCTCGGAGAGCGTTAACGATGCTTAAGAGAATGGTGAAGGTCTCATGTTCGTTGAAATCCTGATTCTTCCGCAATTGCAAAAATACATATTTTTTGGGGGGCGTCTTGCTACTACAATATTTAAAGAGATTTTTTCCCTTAATGAAATCTGTTCTTTAAAGAAATATTGAAATAAAGTCAATTTTTCGAAAATTTTAGTGAATTTCCTCTAATTTTGTGCGAAATATGGACAATTTTTATTTTTTTCTAAAAAACAGTTACATTTTTTCTTTAATTTTCTCATCATATGTATTTACGGACGGTAAAAAAATACGGCGTTAGTTCCATTTTCGGCGAACTCTCCGTTTTTTTGGAAAATTAAAAAAGTTAACATTTCAAAACAACAAAATTGAAGATAGTGATTTCTAGCTTAAACAAAATCTGCTCTTTAAAAAAGGTCTCGTACAATTTGTTGAAAAAAAAAACAACAAAAAATCGCGTAATGAGTGTCGTAAAAAATATTTTCTCAAAAACCGCACACTTTTTTCATTAAATTTTCTTCTTCTATGCAACAACGAACGGTAAAAAATGTGATGCTAGTACAATTGACGGCAACTCTTCGGATTTTCGAAAATTTAATAAATTGAGTGTTGGAAATATTGGGTTGAGACAATTGCATTTTTAAACGTCGAACAGAGTTCCAACCACATGCTTCTCCAGCGTAGTGGTATGGCTGATGGCGATTTAACTCGGAGGACCTGAGTTCGAGTCTAAATGTAGAAAAAATTGTTGGTTGAAAACATTTCTGCATGTTTATTTAGTAGTACAATATTGCGAAGCAGTTATAAATAATTCGAGAAAGTATGTGCTAGTGTAGCACCACACTACTCTCCCTCTCTCTCTCTCTCTCTTTCTCTCTCTCTCTCTCTCTCTCTCTCTCTCTCTCTCTCTCTCTCTCTCTCTCTCTCTCTCTCTTTCTCGTTGTGTGTGTGTATGTTTTCTGTTTTCCAAATTTATTGTGCCTTAAATTTCATGTTTGTAGTACTCAAGCACGGCCTAAGAACATTCCTTGCTAGAAACAACGTTTTAAATCAAAAGAACACAACATAATAATTTTATCTTTGTCTATAAACCATGATGCAAGCCCGGCACTCATTATGGGCTATCCATAATGGCTGGAATCTCTACATTGTGTATTTTACAACGATAGCTACACATGGCGGTTTGAAACGACTGTTTCAATTTCAATTTGATACGATCGTTTCTATTGCCACTAATTTTGCACGCATAGACGGCGTCACACTAGTGATAATTTTCGTCGGCCCGGATAGTCTCACGCCGGATACACTTTTTGACGTGCCATGGCAATTTCTTTGACTTATTTCCCCTTTTACGCCCCCCCCCTCCGCAAAATCGGTCTCCCCGCCGGCTTAGGTGGCTGCGGGCATCAGTGCCTCTGACCGGGAGGTCCTAGGGTTCAAGACCCGACAGTGGCAGGATTTTCGACACTAGCTGGTCAGCACCTTCTCCATGTCCTATCCTCAACACACTTAACACTTACGTGCACTACACTACTATACGTGTCGGAAGATTACAGCTTGTCCCTGCTGGTAGGAGATACCTGCTGCGTCTTGCAAATGCGAGGTTATTGGATCTCCTTCCGTAAGCAAGACTTCCTCAGCCATTTGTATGCCGGCAGAGGCCCTCGCGACGTCGAGTGGCAAATCGTACAGAAAACGCGCAGACCGTGAAAACACCACTTTAGCTTTTACGCTTCTACTTTGGATCCTGTCGTGGTATCTAGCGAAACCATACACACGTCTCACATGACCACAGGCAGCATTGTTTTCTTCCAATTTCTGTGTTTATTGGAAATTAGTAATATAAGTACTAATATCTTATTAATTCGATAGTGTGTTTTTTGATCTTATACACCGCAGTCAGAGGTTCGATAGGAAGCACTAACATTGCTCCACCAGTTGCGTCATCATCTCATACTTTCTTCATTTTAAGCAGCGACTTCAACGCATTTTCAAACACATCGCAATACCGAATCGAGCTCCTCCTTCAAGTCGGTTCACCCCGCTAAAACATGTCAACGCAGAAAATATCCGCCTAAAACAAGTAGTACCCCTCGCCCCGCCTTTCTCTTAAACTAAATCTGGAGCATTACGAACAACTTTGACGAAATTGGTTTCGAACTCAACAAGAGCTGTTACTTCATCAAAAGTCGATTCACTCAACCAACCCCCACTTGTGAAATAAAAGCAAACATTTCAACAATAATAATAATAATAATAATAATAATAATAATAATAATAATAATAATAGAACAGAGATTAATAATAAATTAATTAAATAATATTATTATATAATATTATTATTATATAATATAATTAAATAATAAAGAACAGAGATTGTGCCAGTAATAATAGGTGCTCTGGGCGCAATTCCTAAAGATCTTACGAAGCACTTGACTAAGATCCCAGGCTGCAGTAAGCACTATGAAATCCAGGAAATCGTACTCTATGGTACGGCGCACATTTTGCGCAAGGTGGTGTAGAACCAAATAGATCACCGAATCTACACCTTAGGAAGCTGGGTGCAACCTGGTGTGGATTTTCGTTTACTGCCGGAACACCAGATTCACCGTGAGAAAGGAAAATAATAATAATAATAATAATAATAATAATAATAATAATAATAATAATAATAATAATAATAATAATAAAGAAGAAGAAGAAGAAGAAGTGAACACTTACGCCGTGATTGGTCGGGACCGGGTGGTCCAACTCCAAAAGGGGGCCGGCCACGCGCTGCATCGAGGCAGAGCCTGCTAATTTGTGGCTCGCTAGTAGCATTATGAGGCATGCAGCTCCGATCAACAGGGCACGACAGGCGCTTAGTCGTCGTGTCATCGTCCTGCGAACAAAAGAAGAACATCGGGTTACACGAGTGGCGAGCACCGGAAATATACTGCTGAACGAAACCACACTAGTAGTGCTACGTCAGCACATACATTCTCGCATTATTTGCAACGGCTTTGCAATATTACACTACTACAAGAACCTGCAACAGTGTTTTCAACTGGAATTTTTTTTTTTTTTTTCCGCCTTGAGACTCAAACTCAAGTACACCAAGAAAACGTGCCCGCGTAAGCGGCAGCGAGAAAGTAAAACTGATGACTGAGATGTGTTAATTCGGACAGAAATTGCCTTATAAATAATATTACGCAACCGTTATTAAGGAAGAGAAAGTATGTGCTGTTTTATCACCAATGCGGCAAGGCGACGCCGTCTTGAGCCCCTCCCCGCTCGGCCATCGCTCGGGCTCTGGTGTGGTGTCCAGATGTGTAGGCTGACCGCTCGCCACCCGTGTGTATGCCCCCGAACCAGGGCAACGCCACCCCCGCTGGCCCGGCGGTATATAAGAGCGCCTACAGCCTCAGACGTTGTCGCTTGTTTCCCGCTCTTCGCGAACGCGGTAGTGATCGCCGGCGACCCATTCTATAGTTGCCTTCCGGTTGATCGAGACGGGAATCGACGGCCGTGCCGCACCGACCGACCCACCGCCAGCCTATGCGCCTTCGCCGCCGCCGCCGCTGCCTGCCGCCCTTCCCCCACCCTCCGCACGGCGCCGACCGACTGAGTGCTGGGCTGCGTAGCCTCTGTTAGGATGTAACCGTAATTGCAACAAGGGCTCATAGTAAATCACTTTTAATAATCAACCCGGATACTTCCTCCCATCATGTCATCGCGACACCACTACAGTACTGGCAGCATTTAATCGACTCTTGACAGTTCTCTCGCCCCGTACCGGGAGCGGTAGCTCAGTGCATCAACTGATGTCACTGCAGTGCCTCTGACCGGGAGGTCCTAGGTTCCCACTCCCCACGGCGGCAGGATTTTCGACACTAGCTTTCCAGCTAGGTCGAATTCAGTCGCTTTATGGAGGAGACGTCCGGAACGCTTTATGGAGGAGAAGTCTAGCGGCCGGCTGCTCTGATCGGTAGTTTTCCGTGGTTTCTCCGATCAACACCAGGCAAATGCCGGAGCTGTACCCTAACAAACGGGCCACGGACAGCGCGCGATCTGTCCTTCCTCTCCCCTTACACACACACTTACACTAACATGCACTACACTACTACATATCCCGGGAGACCGGTCGGGAGCTTAGAGCCTGTCCCGGCTGGGGCGGTGCCCCGCTGGTGGGAGAGTCCTGGTTAGGGGGAAACCCCACTAGCCGACGGTAGGTCGGCGCCGGATCTCGCTATCCGGCGGGGGAAGATCACCGCCATCTCCCGAGAAAAACATGCACTACACTAACGGGACTAATGACCATAGCTGTTGACGCGCCCGGAAACACGAAAAATCAATCAATCAATCTCGCCACCTGCTGTGATACGTCACGTGACCTGCTCTGAAGCAATCAGCGTGCGAGGATTTGTTTACTTTCTCACAGCCAGGGTTCAGCGTTGCCGATCCTCTGACTCGCATTAAGTCGCGGAGCTATAGGTTCGGCTGTAGCGAAGGTAATGAACATGATATCAAGACGTGTCATCGCCTGTCGGTGAGTGTTAATGTTTTGAGATTTCATTGATTGGCATGTAGATGGAGCCAAGTGCGTAGTAATGGCCACAGCGCATGTAACTGTCAGAGTCGCTTATACGCTGCTGGTGCTGTAGATTTTTTTATACACTGCATTAATTTCAAGTGCAAATTACGGGAAATTACTTTTTTAAAATAAAATTGTACAGGATTGTACAGGATCATGAGCCAGCTGACCAACAGTCAACTCTTCCCCAGAAATTAAATTCGTTCTGAACAACACACTTTTATTATTTGTAGTTCCAGTACATAATTCAAACACTATCTGCAGCCACAGCCTCGTGGATCAGCCAAGCAGGTCTGCTTACCACGATCTCTCAAAGAATTCTGGATATTTATTTCATGTTCCCCAACGTCTCACGTTGCTAGGCAGGAACACACCACTACGTTACAGAAGACTCCAGAAAAATTCTGAACTTTTGCAATTTTCGAAAAATTATGTTTTTCAGCGAACATGAGACCTGCATAATTCTCTTAAACGTCCTTCACACTATCCAACTCAAAAATTTAATCAATAATGATGGAGCCATTTTCTGGAAAATTTGGAAAATGTCCCAGGGGCTTCATGTACAGGAGGTCCGAAGTTTACTCAAAAAAATTTCGATTTTTGAGAAAATTTTGAAAATGTTGAGGCTTCAAGTAAAGTAATCCCCAAAAATCAAAATATTCGTTTCAATCTCAATGGGCGTCGAGGTCGTTTAATTCGATCAGAGAATTTACCACTTTTGGAGAACATCCGCTGAAGGGTTTAGGCCCTAGCATTGACGACAGAGACAGACAGGCGCTTCTCCGTCAAATGATTTTTCGGTATCAACGGGCCACAAAACATGGATTCTGATTAAACAATGTAGAGCAGGCACGTCAAACTGCGCCCGCCTCGGGAGACCCCCGCTTTTACGGGCACGGGCAACTTCCCCTGACTCCGTAATTATTTCCCCTTCGAATCCACAAAGGGGAGTCCATTCCCAAGCTAAAAAGCCACGCGGGGGAGAATAGTGGCTTCTTACGAAAATGTTTGCCAGACTTTTTCTTATAAATAACCGAGAATTGTAATATGTTTATATTCTTTATTATTCCATGTTTATTTTTGTACCAAATTCTCCCTTATATAAACATTTTTGGTGCGTGAAAGGAATATGTTTGAATGGCGAATTCATTCCCTGTTTTGGTTTGCCTTCTGTCAATCATTCAGTTATTTTTTGCATTTAGCAATAATGTGAAATAAATTAACAAGTCTTTTTAAGTTAACAATTCTTGCTTGCGGACAACGCTTTTGACAGACAAGAATATTTGTCTGTTAAATCTCCTAACCTGAACGTAGAAAGTGAATGTTTGTACATCCCTCTTAAGTAAACTTGATTACAAAATCAAGATTTTTTTATTCAATATTTCACTTTTATTCTTAGTAGAGAATTTGAAATCTGAAGTAGTATTTCATTTGAATGGATTATTTCTTTGTTTTAACGAGAAAATGGAAATTAATATATCTAAACTTGTGACAATAACTGTCAAGTAAATTCTCCCAAAGACTGTCATGGGCCAGCTATCCAGTGGCGTACCGCTACTCTGGATTTTGTACAATCCTTACTTTGAAATCTCGCGCCAATTTCTCTGGACGCAGTGCCCGCGAGCTCTAGTAAACTTGTTACTTTGCCCACGACCTTGACATGCCTGATGTAGAGGGGGTAATTTACTTCACAGAGGTACAAGGTTTATCCACTTTTTCGTTACCTGGGCCCGGCAGTTTTTCTGGCGAAAATTCGCCATTTTCCGGCGCAGGATTATCATATTTTCTCTTCTTACGAAGGGCGAGGAAGTAAAAAGTGTCTTAATTTTTGTTGTTTTGAAAACATCTCAAAATATTTCTGTGCAAAAAGGAACGTTGAAAATGTGTGATAACGGGAGTTAAATTTTGGGGTTTTCGTCCCCTCGTGAGATCCACCGCAATTCTCAAAATGTGTCAGTAAAAATGACAAATTTTACCGATTTACTTCTCTGACTTCAGTTACAATAACATTCTCTAAAATTGAGATGATGTGGTCGTTTGTTTTACAATAATCCACATTGCTTAATTTTATTACTAGCATTTAAAATATCCCGATCGTTTTTCATTATTCATTGATACCATTTGCATAATTATGACATTTAATTTTTTCATTAACACTGTTATTTATCTCATCGTCGGTGTACACATTGTCTCACAAATGTATCCATTGCCGAAAATATTCATATATTTAGTGGAATACTATTTAAGGTCTACTATTTTATGTATACTATTTTTCTCTTCTCTATCTTTTCTTTCTTGCATACTATTTATTTAATATTTAGTAGAATTGAAATAAGACTAATTAATACATCATAGGAGAGTAAAACAAGGTCTTATATGCAAATTGTCATTGAAAAATTTGGAGCAGTTCCAGAGAAAATTTTTGAGCATTTCTGAAAATGCGCTTTATGAGATCATTTTCACATAAAACTTTTGAGGTTTCAAGAAACTTCATCCGAAATCGTTTGAAGCACTTGTGTTGACAAATGGAACAATGTATAAAAAATGCCCGGAAAGTAAATGACCTGTGTCATGTAATTCAGTGCTCTTAACACCTGCTTAGCTACTGCTCCGGGATTCGGCGGGATTTGAGAAAAAACATCAAGAAAACATTTGGATCCGTTTCTGAGAATTTTTTTTTTAAGTTGCCTTCTTTTCACGCAAAAATTAATCGTAAACAATGTGTATTGCTTTCTCGCTACTACTTGCGTATTATAGAAAAAGTATTGTAATGCTGCAGGGGAAAATGGCGAATTTTCGAGTTGAAAACTAATTTCTGGCTCCCTAGTGGCGGATAAATCATGTCTTTATACATAGTAAATTAGTTTCTCTAACACTTCGTGTAGACAGAATCCATGTTTTCTGAGTCCTTGACAATGAAAAAACAAAATATGAAGCCCCTGGGACATTTACAAAATTTTACGAAAAATGTTTACAACTTTTTTATTACATTTTGTTGGATAATGTGAAGGACGTTTAAGAGATCGGCGCAGGTCTCATTTTCGTCGAAATCACCGCTTCTTCGAAAATTGCAAAAGTTCAATTTTTTGCGGCGTCTTCTTGCATGTAAAATATTGAAGAAAGATTTTTTTCTCTTAATAAAATGTTCTTTAAAGTCAGGTATTCAAATAAGGTCATTTACAATTTTCCGAAAGTTTGAGTCGTTTTCGCATAATTTTGCGAGAAATTTAGAAAAAAAAATTAATTTTTTGAAACAACTTTTTCTCAAAAACGGCACCAGTTTTTTCATTAAATTTTGACCTCGGATAGCGTAAAGGACGCTTAAGAAACTTTTTTCGGCGACTTCCTAGAAATAAAATTGAATTGGTGATTTTAAAAGGGAAATAAGTCCACTTTTTCGAAAAAAGAATTGCGATATAAATTTTCTTTGTTATTCTTCAAGCTCGAACAGTGCAAAAAATAAACTTGTCCAGCTTAATGTATACATTCTTTTGCCAACTAAAAATTCTAATGACTGGAAAAGAGAAACACGTTTAGGATGAACTAATTATATACTTATAGAGTGCACTGAGAAATTTCTGGATTCATTACATGATCAGTGATTAATAATAATTTGCCTAAATGCTTTCACGGCAACAGTAATACATACTAAGGACATTCTAGATTTCAAAACCTGGTGGTCGGACTATCGAACTACTTTAAGAAGACAACCAAGTCTCTTGCTGGTCCTTGCAGCCCTCATTGTGAGCATGGTGTGACTCATTCCACGTACTCATGGAAGCAGTTTTTAACTGTTTTTTTGACGTAAAATAAATAAAAAATAAAAAAAAGCAGCTGAAGTCTTATAGAGAACATGTATCAGTTGTATTAAACAAAAGCTCTTCTGCTCGTTTCAGGGAACTTGTAGTAGCACCATAGTTGGTATCCTATTTATGTACAAGGAGTTCATTAACTACATTAGTTTCTTCTGCCCGTTTCTGAGAACTAGTAGTAAAACCAGAGTTGTCATCATGTTCATCTACAAGTGATTTATTAATTACATTACTTCAGTTGAAAATGATTTATTTGAGCACAAACGGGCAAAAAGCCCAGCTTGTTTGCAGCTAAAACAAGTTATTGCATTAGTTAAGAAGCATGGTACAGGTAGTACCATCATAAAATACAGTTGTAGATTCTGGTAGTTTGTTTACATTATCAGAGTCTACTTATACCTATCATATAAAGCTCATGATACGTGAAACACCGAGATCTGGAATACCTCCATTGAGAAAACTGATTTCAGATGAGCATTGCATATTTCTTTTGACAAATTCATTTTGAATTATATCATGGGAATGATGGTACACACACTTGAAATGATTACCCTCTTTTGGACACTAATTAGATCACTGTCTGATAGACATTTCTTTCAAGTTATAAGTTATGTTATCTGCAATTTGCTTAGTACTGAGAAAGACTCACACTGTTATTAGAGATACGAGGCCAACTTATTTATGTAGCTTTTTATGGTTATTCCTTCTTGATGGTCTATTACGTTGGCATGGTCTTCGGTCGGGAACATCTCCATTAATGCAGCGCTGACGTGGGATTTCTTTGCTTCAGCACGAGGCTGAACTTTTATTGAAACTTTGGTTATTTGACATTTCTGGGCGAAGCCATGGCATTAAGGAGCCAGCCGTGGCCACGGCTGCTGCACAATACTGCATAATATTCCTTCTACATAGTCATTAGCACTAAATCGCACTGAAATTAGACACAGACTTACCTCTCCTGACACAGTTAATTATGAGAAATCACCGCAAGCGGGCCGCGCAAAATACAGTGATATGTTCTGTACAACTGTAAGTAGTATACGACTTAGTGTAGGGATCACAGAATTTTGAAAATGTGCACACAATTCACTTTTCCCCATAGCACGTCATACGCAGTTTTAACTGTTTTTTGACGTAAAATAAATAAGTAAACGGCCGAGAGCGGACCTATCTACTTTGGCAGAAAAAAATAAAGAAACAGTTGGTGTTGTTTAGGAGAATTTGTTCTTTTTAATTGCCTAGATTTAAAGTAAAATTAAGCGAAACTCACACTTTCGAAAAATTGCACATTACACAATGAAATGTCTTTGAAAAACTGATTAATTTAAGAAAATAGTCGTCCTAAATAGTCCTAGTACGTACATCTTGCCCGTATTTTCACGCAAAATTACACAAAAAGTACCCAAATTTTAGAAAAATTGTACATAACCTTTTTCAAAAATTTTAGTACTTATTGTATAAGATAGGTTTTTAAATTATTGTACCTTACTTTATTTCAAAATCTATCTTTAAGGAACAGTTTTCATTAAGCGAAAAAATCTCTATCTTTAATATTTTAGTTGCAGGAAATCTCCGAAAAAAATTTCAGCATTTGAAATTTTCGAAAAATCAGGGTTTTCAACGAACATGGGACCTGCACCATTCTCTTAAACGTCCTTCACAGTAACCAACAACAAAATTTAATCAAAAATGGAGCAATTATTTTAAAATTTGGGGAAAATGACCCAGGACTTCATGTAAAATTCCTACAAAATTAAAATATCGGTTTCAAATTCAAGGGGCCGCGACATCAGCCAGATTGATGGGGGAATATCAATTTTGGAGAAAATGGAATGAACGGTTTAGCCGCTAGGCATAGACGGACTGACAGACGTGTTGCCGTCAATCGATATTTCGGTATCAAGGACCCACAAAACATGGATTCTGGCTACATCACGTGTTAGAGGATTTTTTGTTCTAAATTTTTCAACTGGATTTATTCACTATTTCGTTACCAGTGACCTGCAATAAGAGTTTTTCTTAAAGAAAATTTTTCTGAGAGAATATTCCCCGTTTTTTTGCATAGCATAACATAACTTTCTCTTGACTCCGTAGCGAGAAACTAAAATTGGTTCTGTTATGGAGAAATTGTTCTTTTTATTGCCTAGATTTCATGTAAAATTAGGCGCGAAATTGTACATCAGAATATGAGATGTGAAGAACAGATTTCTTTAAGAAAAAATCGTATCTTCAATATTGTAGTTGTACGAAAACTCCAAAATAAATCTCTAATTTTTACATTTTCAAAAAAAAAAAATCCAGAGCTTTGCGTTTGGTTAGATCGATAGAGATATATCAATTTCACAGAAAATACTTAAAACGTTGTAGATGCCAGCGTTTCACACAGGCTGACAAACAGCACGTCTGTTAATTTTTGCGAATCAAGAGCTCACAAAACGTGGATTCTAACAATAGAACGTACAAGAGGAAGTAATTTTCTACAATAGGAACAATATTTACCCACTTTTTCAATACCAGACGAATTTCAATACGAATACATACGACATATTTTACCACGTTTCAACACGATTTTTTCTTTCGAAAAATCGTCGTCTTTTAGCATCACAATACTTTCTCTATACGAGTATAATATAAGTAGTATGCGAGAAAAAAGTAGGTAAAAATTGCCCATCTCACAACTGTAGCTGCAACTTGCTTCAACGCTAGCAAGTACTACTAGCGTTGAAATGAAGACCTACCTTTCTTGCAACAGTTTCACATGGCCCCAGTGCAGGCATGCAGTTGCAAAAACGACGTTGTTTCAGACACGTAGTCCCCATTAAGACCACCAAGATCACTGTAACGTCGTAACAAAAGCGATAGTCTTTGTCTTCTCAGTTAACTGTCACGGCAAGTTACACAGAATAAGGTCAAAGCATTGCGCATGCTCATCAAGAGAAGCGGACGCTATCGAAGAGCCTTTTTACATCTTGCTTGGCCACTATTAAACTAATACGTTACACAACTATTTCGACTCGCTCCCCCCTCGTATGTATTCGAATTTGTTCCACGCTTAATTCCTATATAATTTACACAGTGTGCGAAATGTAGTTTATCAACTTCGGTAAACATAAGTCAACTTTTAAGAAATAGTGATCATTTACACCTCGAGAGTCAATACATCTTGCGGGGCCCCGGAGCTGCAGTCACGTGGGGACCTTTATAATATTTCTCACTCCATCACCCAATCTTGTTTTTGGTTTTTCTAAATGGCAAAATTCTCAATTTGATTTTCTACTCAGAAAGTTATGCCGATGTTTGTGAGAAATACTTTTTGAGGCGGCATACTTATCGATAAAATTGTATAGAGTACTTAATTGAGTATATTTTGACTAGGTAGTCACGCTAGTATTTTACATTAGCAGATAATAAATATAAAATCATAAGAAACAAGGTCTCCAGTAGGAAGTAAAATTATTAGGAGCAGGACTGGGATATTTGTTTTATAATTCAACTGCATTTTTCAAACAGATTGTTGGTTTCTGATCCCATAGGAATTTCTTATTCATGAGTGTACTTTTGAAAACAAAAGCAGTAAGGTATTTAAGTAAAACTATTTTTAGGTAAAATTAATACCAGTATTTGGTGACGGTACCGTTTGATGCAATTATACGTCAATGCGTCGTGGCATGCTCTCTACGCAGGCTTTTGCATTTTGTTGCAGTTCAAAGTCGTGGTGCTACGAGTATTCTTTGTTGAGAATTATTTCAATTCACTGGCTTTTGGTGGTGATCACTTGCTTGGCGATCGGCCGTTTCGTGAGTTCCCATGTTCCCAGTTCCCTTCCAAGACAGAGTTTCCACGTGCGTTCTCTACAGGGTTTATGTCTTAGAGTTCCCGTCAAGGGGCAAAATGGTGATATTTTTGTGCCAGAAATGCAGTAATACTCCTGGCTTTGTGACACGGTGCTGAATGTGTATAAAAAGGTAGGTAGTTTCCATTAGGTAGTCTGAATGGTACTGAACCCCAGGGAGTCGTCGGGCAAGTGAACATGAGTCGACCAAAATCTGAAACGTTGATTTATCAGAGAAGCAAACCTGTAAAACACTACAAAAACTCAATATTGATTAAATGCACGAGTGCTTTAAACATATAAAAAGGTTGTATTACTGGATTCCAGTCTGCAACAGTCACATTTCAGTGTTGTCTGGCCCATTGCTTTTTCTTCACGGCCTGGGTGAGGCGTGGCTTTTTGAAAGGACAACGACCGATCAGGTTCTCTTCTGCTAAGAGACTCTGGATTGTCCTTCTGAAAACTGTTACTCCTTTGACGTTTATCATCGTAGTCAGACGGGCGACACTCTTTTTACGATTTTTGAGAGAGATATTCCTGATTATACGATCGGTACGAAGATTGGAGATCCTTTTCCTGCCGTATTTACTCACACGGCCTTGTTTCAAGGGTTTCTTCAAATCAATTTTTATTGTTAATGACAGTTTTCAAAACACCTGTAATAGTTTCTAATCTCTCTGTGAATGTGTAGAGTGTGAGTAATAGTAATTTATTTTCCTTGGAGCCTTTCAATGGTAAAAAATAAAAAACTGAAATTGTGACGTTACATTCTAATTAGAAATAAAATTAACTCACAAAATTTGGTAAAACCAATGCAGTAAGGAAAAATGCTTACGTTTTGATTATTTTGGATACGAAAAACTTGCAAAAAAAAAAAAAAAAACAACTAAAAAATATTTGAATGTCCTTACTGCAGCACCAGTTTTTAACAAACTTCAACCGAATCAGAAGAAACAACAGTTATTTTTTAAATAACGTAGGCATATAGTGTTGTCACATATTAAAAACAATACTAATGATAACAGTAATATAACAAATCTTATCAAAACGAAATCTTTTGTTCAAAGAAACCATTTAAACTAGAAATAACACAAATATGTGTACTGTGCCTAATAATTTGGCTACCTACTTATTAAAGAATCTTCATTGAGAGACATAACTGGACCTAACGTTAATCTATACAAGTAAAAATGAATCGCCGAAATGTATGTAAGTGCATAACTTCCGAACGACTACACCTAATTGGACAATTCTTCTTTGTGTGTGTGTGTGTGTGTGTGTGTGTGTGTGCGTGCGTGTGTGTGTGGGCGTGTGTGTGTGTGTGGGCGTGTGTGTGTGTGTGGGCGTGTGTGTGTGTGGTGTGTGCGTGTGTGTGTGTCCGTTGTCAGGACAAGGTTTGTATAAAAAGATTTTTAAACATATCATATGAAAAGTGAGGGAGTGAATGAGGCAGACGACTGTGAGACATCTTCAATACATAATAACAAAACATTGACAGACTGACGTTCAGTTGTTCAGCCAGCAGTTGATAACTTGTAAAATATTGACAGGATGGATAGGTTGACATTACTTCATATACAATTACCATTTCTTTCGCAACAGAAAACGGTATTTCGTTTTTAGAGGTTTATCGTTGTGTTAGTGAGAAGGGGCGGCGTAGGAGATGGTGTGAGGGGGTCTGGAGAGGGGGCAGTGAGAGAGGGGGCAGTGAGAGAGGGGCGGCGGGAAAGGAAAGACTTGAGAGTGGCGGTGTGGCGTGAGGGGGTGTGAGGGGGGGCGTGAGAGGGGGCGGCGGGAAAGGAGGGACTTGAGATGTGGGTATGGTGGGAGAGAGGGGCGGGAGAGGAGACGGAAGGAGGAGGACGGCGGGAGATGGGGTGGCTTGGGAATTATTGATAATCCGACTGGTTTCCTTAGTCCGCGACTGTACACCACCCGTGTAAAGCCGAGGCGGGCATGAATAGTAAAACACGTCTTTCAGGATATTCGAAAATATTCACGAACAAAAAATTATGGTGATACGAAGTTCGCCGTATCGGCTAGTTACAAATAAAAATATGCAAGTAAAATGATAATTTTGATTTAACGTTTCGTAAAATTATGATATCCCAATTTCTGCCCGTATCACCACATCTCAGGCATCACTTTTAAAACTCGTTACCAATCGTAGCGCATTAGGAGCAACAAATTAATTCGATACTTTAAAACGTTCGACGATGCAAAACTCCATTCCATGCGCTCAGAAATACCACTCAACAATGAGTCGTTATTCTGAGAATTTCTAAATGCCTTATCGCGGCGTTCACTTGTTGCATCGCAACGTGATAACTCCTGAAAGATTCTAGGAAAACAAGTGCTGGAAATTCCAATTTAAAAATTTGAAAATTTTCGAAAATTCGTAGTGTTCAGTGAATATGCGACCTATGCCATTTCTTTAACCCTTGGGCGGCGCGCTCTTTGTCCCAAAAAATGCGGACGCGCACGTGGCACTTTCTGCCGCACAATGAAATTAAGGGTCGTATTTATGAATCTCTGCTAGCAGAGCTCTTAGGGGCCTGCCATCTGGGGGCTTGCTAGGAGGACAAGGGGCGACTGGAATTGGCTGGGAGCCGTTCATAAATCTCAAAACCAAACACTGGCAGCCTGCTAGGCCTGGCAGGCTCCTGGCTGTGGTTTATAAATACGGCCCTATGTGTGAAGGAGTTTTTGACGCCTGTGAGGGGGGGGGGCAAGAAAAATGTTATTACAAGTAAAATCGGAGAATATACAAGTAATTTATATCTATATCTATGCGCTCACACACACTCACATACATACATCCACACACATAGTAGTAATACTTAGATCGCGTTCGATCCGTGGTGATCCCCCTAAGGCACGGCCGCCCAGCCATCTGCTCCGGGGAGGAGCCGCCGCTTGCTCCCTGCTCTTTCTCGCAGCTCAAGCGCCCGATCGAGCAGATCACGTCATTTATCGATCGGCGGCTTGCGGCACAGTGGGTCGCATCTTGATTTTTCGGGGTATTTTCCATTGCTCGGACAGAAAACGTCTCACTGCTCTGGGAAAGACGACAGAACGACAGAAAAACAATAAAATATTTTTGTAACAATTATTGGAACGTTTACTAGTTATTCACATTTTTGAGATTTGAAAATAAAAAATACCATTTCCAATGCAGCATGGAAAGAAAAATTTCTTTTTGCAGATTGCACCAGATATGCCACATTTTTAGTTGCAAAAAAGTGCTCAATCACATTAAGAAATTTAATTTTTGCGACATTACAGTTTATCGTGCTTCTGATTATGAAAAGTATTCTTAAGATTACCAAAAAAAGTTACTAAATAAACTAATAACGTAATTACTGATAGTAAAGGAAATTAAAATTAAAAAATGAAGTTAATTGCAAAATCAATTACTTTTATTAATGCATTTCACATTGTGATCTGTTTTGGTACTTCTAATTTGATATTTAAAAAATGTAAATGAAAAAATACTGTACGTTGATCTTAACATACCTAGCATTGAAGCTACATTCCGATGCAGTTTCGGATAATGTTTTTGAGAGACATTCGCATAAAATTCTAATAAATGTTCATTTTGTTTGAAATGTTTCCCGTAATTCAATGTCCCACTGCAAATTACTCATATCTAATTGAAAATCGCAAGGAACAAAGCCTACATCGAGGGAAAAGGGTATTGCAAATAAATAAAATTCTAATTGTAAATCAAATAAATCCTTAAATCGGGTTTCAAAGTCCGAATGCATCTACACACTCTCCAAAATTCGATGTTTCGTGAATGTTTCACATTGAAGATAATTGAGAAGAATGAGAGGTTCTTCTTTGCCAAAGAATTTTAAAAGAAATAAAATTAACCTCTTTGATCGTGTTATATTACTGTTAAAACAACATAGGAACATCAAAATTTATCAAAACGTACGCCTTAAGAGACATTGTTTTCCCGAGCACTGAAAACTTCCTTACGTTCTTATTCAGATTACTTGTCATATTCAGTGGCATGATTAACCGTGTAATGTCGTTGCATATCAAATTTCATGTGATTACAGCACTTTTTGGCAAACTAAACATTTTGCATAGTTGCCACCATCTGCGAAAAGATACTTTTCTTCCCATGCTGCATTGAAAATTATCGGAGTGGATGCTTCGGTGTGCGCAGTGTTGGCGTCAACTTCCATGAGTCCGCCACTGGAGTGACCGGGACACTGTGACAGAGGTTATCGTACGCCACATGACGCAGGGTCCCATGCTCTCGGTAGCCAACACGGTCCCGGGTTCCCGATTCGCTCTACTTGAGCAGCCCCAATACCACATTACCGAACAGGCTGAGTATTTTGCAGCCTGGGGCGCGCAATTTTTGGGGGCAGACAAATTTCAGCCGTCGCAAAATTTTATAAGGCGAACTTTAGAATGTTTTTATAGAAATATTTCTTTCCATATTTGTATCAAATGAGAGCGTTAATTAATCAAATATTTATCCGTTAATATTCATTGAGTGAATACAAATATACTTATCCATTAATATAAACATATAAAATTGATACAGATATATCGTAAATGACTATTTTTTTGGTAATTAATTGTCTGGCTTTAACATTTTTACCTTACTGTGATGTTGATCTCTAAATCAGTATAACAGCTGATTAAGATATAGGATTATGCTTTTAAAACAATTTGTCTCCACGTATTGAAATGCCATACGATAATTTTTAAATACAAAGTGCTTAATATTTCTGTTATACTGAGCCGCCAAAATTGCGACATATGTTGGGGGTTCTTTGGAAGATTAAAATATCAAAATTTCAGTGACATCAACTGCACATCTAACACGACGCTCCTAAATTGTATTGTGCATACTCTTTAACAAACATTTAGGTCATCCAAATTTCCAGGAAACTGAAATTAACTTTCATGTAATCTATAATTCAGAAACATTATTTTAAGTTTTTTGAGTTTGCTTGTAATTTCACCTAACCTTTAAATATTATAGTAAATATAAATAAATTGGAGTTTAATAGACAAAATATTGTATTATTCATAATTTTGTTAATGTATTTACACTCCAGACTAACATTAAGGCTGGTCCCTAATTTAAATCTAACCAATCACGTAACAGATGGGCATGTGTTATTTCGGCAAAAGAGTTGAGCTTATTCGGAACCAAGTTTGCAAAAAGAATCGAGAATCGGAAGTAGTTTTCTTTGACATAATTTCATATACGTTGATTTTCATAAAAAATATGTTCCACGTTTTTCGCGATAAAAGTAAAGAGACAGTTTGAATTTTAATTAAAACTCAACGCTTAGCAATATTAGCATGGTTACTGTAGCCCAGAACCGGACCTACAATGCTATAAAGCAATGTTCAGGAGTTCGCCATTGGAAGTTGGGTTCCACTACCAGGCTATTTTCACCTTTAAAACAACGATTCTCATAGTGCGGAGTTTTCGCAAGGGTCCAGCTAGTATAATATTACGTTTCCGTTACATATAAAACGAGAAAGTATGGGCTGATGTAGCTCCAATTTATGGTCAGAAACTTTAACTGATGATTATACTGTGTCTGAATTGACGTAATAAATGTATGTAGATGCAATATTTATTACATGTATAATTGTAATTGTTTGTTCACGTACATACAAGTACAACTTTTATGTATAGGTAAAGCTTGAAAGGCAATATAGTGTCCAAAAAGGAGTTGTTTTTTTTTTTTAAATCGACATACGAATCTTTTGTTTTGAAGTCCCCGAACACACAACTCGAACTTTGGGAGCCCCACTTGTCGATAGCAGCTCGATAACGCGACCTCCATGCCGCTTGACGAGGCGGTAGCGTTGCGTGCAAAGGACGCACCCGCAGACGTGATGCCTCCGTTATGAAACCCAAGTCCGGTTACGTGCATCCACGCGCTTGAGGCAGCTTCGTCACCGTCCTTGAGCAGCTGGGTGCGTCTCCCACTCCCCAACGCGACTTTTTCCACCGGGAGCTTTTAGAAGGGAAGTGTAAGATCGCCATATTTCACGTAGAGTCCCATCCGTCTGATGCGGCTGCCAGCGTGATATTGTAGCGTGTCTCCACTGAAAATGAAATCACGATTCGTTGACTTCGGATCGATTATGAACTAGTGGGTCCAACGACAAATCTAGATCTGACGATGAGAATCGATTTCCGACGCCGGTTTTGTTATGGAGATTCCCTTTCATTACAAAATAACTGCAGAATTCGATTCAGACATAAAACAGTAGAATGGTTGGCAAACTCCCTAACAAAGTGAGGTGAATAATTCCCGACGAGAAAGAACACATAGTTCACCAAACACTTCAGAGCACCGAAATAGCTTTTAAGTCCAGAGTGAAGTTAAATTTTTCAACATACAAGAGTGCAAATACTCCAAATTGCAGATTCCTGTCTCCTTCACGCTGATGAAGTTGAACATCGGATATGTAGGGGAATCTTTCGCTTTCAAATCTTCTGATTCTCGATCGGGACTGCACAAAACGTGCCAAATAGCCCACGCCACACTGACGTAATCTACATCCTCCCAGATTTTTTTCTAAGAATAAAAATCACACTTAACCCTCCGTTGGTGCGGCCCGGTCTCTGAGACCGGGCCTATCAAAAATATTATTCATATTTATGACTGTTGAGTACGAGAGCTGTACATTCTTGTACCTCCGGCAGTTTCGAATTCGCACCTGCATGTGATGGCTGTTACAATACACTGCAACATGGTCCCTGAGACCCTGTTCGTGTTACGATCGTTGTGAGTAAACTGGTAATTTATATATATTTCTTGGGCATGATTTTCGGTCATTGTTTTCAACTTTCACATTGAATTATGATTATTATTTATTGTTATAAAAATAAATCCAGTGTCGAAAGTGCAAGAACTTTGAGCACAACACATTGAAGTGTTGTACACAGACTGTGAGTCTATTCCGTAAATAATGAGTAATGGTTAGATGACATTATTACTAGTTAAGTCAGATAACATGTTTCAGCCAATAAGTTTTATAAAACAGACACAAGAGAACGTTTAAATGACGGTATTCTTATGCTCTTCATGTATTCTGACTTTAATTGTGATTACTATTTCTAATTCTATATTTTTGTTTATGCTAGCTTTATTGGTCATTTTCCTTGTGCCTTTATTCATTGTTAGTGTGAGGTATTTGTGATATCTGATCAATTGTTAACATTTCCATTTTATTAAGCCTAGGAAACTCGAATACCTGGCCTTAGAGGCCAGGGTTAAGGCGAGAGCTAGCCCGACAAAGCATCTAAAGTGGGAACTGAATGCCATCTCCCTTGCAAATAAAAAAATATTTCATCCCGCTATTTTCAAGAACTCTGTAGGAAATGAGCACAACGAGCACGGACTTTTCTAAATGAAAGGAAATACTGAATTACAACAATCATCAACTAAAATGCTTGCCATTTCTGGGTATTTTACGCCACCATTTCTTAACAGAGGAGGAAATTAAACTCTCAATGACACAAAGCTAACCTTCACAGCGCTTCATCGGCAAATTTAATTTCTTGAGCTGTGGTTGCCGTTTCCGTGCGCTTCAAAAGAGTGAATCACGTACTAATTTTAATCAAACCATTTTCTGAACAAATGAATGAGAACTATACTCTTCTATTAGAAATCATTGAAGCGCTGACCAAAAACTTATTTTTGGCCTGCGCACCACTGCACAGCACATAATACAATAAACTTGAAACAAAAATCCAAGATCATAAGACGAAATATTAGGTACAACATTACTTTTAATAAACTTGCAATGAAGAATACAGCACATATCTATGGATTTTTCGCTTGGGATTGCTTTTTTTTTAAATAGGAAGAACTAAGGAAAAGAATACATTACTAGAACCCTCACGAACAAATCAGTGAAGTATAAATGAAAATGTGATAATGTGATATTTAAACGGTCCAAAAAGATCGCTGGATTTAATTATGTGGGCATAATAATAAGATCTGATTAACTCAAATACATTTTAAGTACGCGCTTTAGAAAATGAATAACTAGTGGTGCTACAGAATGGCACAGACTTTCTCGTAGTAAAGTGTTCTAATTTCCTTGGTGTGGACTGGCTTCACGGTCTTGCCCCATTCTCTTGCCAATATCCATCGCAGCCCTAAGTACATTTTTTTTTTTAATCAACTTTTCGATTTCCTAATAGTAGAACTGAAATATTACTTTAAGAATATTAAAGAAGAGTAAAGCCTGGTCCTAAATGGAAATTTTCAGTGAACAATTTAGAGCAGTTTTTAAGAAAATGGCGTTTAAGCGTTAGTGTAAATGCGAAATTTCAAGCTCTTTTTCACAGGAATCTATTGAGTTTTAGAAAAACTTCATTTGAAGTCATTTAAAGAACTTTCATTTAAAAATGCAAAAATGTATACAAATCGATGGAAATGTGCATATTAACGGCGTGAGACATACTTATAAAAATTACATTTGTATAATTTTTAAAAGAAAAAAAATACACCAAAATGAACTTTACGTTATATTAAACGGTGAAATTACTACTATCCATTGGGAAATTTGAAGAAAAAATTTCGAGCCATTATTGAGAAACGGCACTTGAGCGTTTCTGAAAATGCGGAATTCTGAGCACATTTTTACAGAAAACTGTTGAGTTTTCGAGAAACTTTATTTGACATTATTTAATGCACGTGTACTCATGAATCTAATAAAGTGAAGAAATAGCCTCTAATGTAAATATCACCGACGTGAGAGACATGTCAAAAAAATTACGTTAGAGGATTTTTTTCTTAATTTAACAACTCGATTTATCCACTTTTTCGTTTTTAATGCCCGGCAATGAATTTTGTCGAAAATCCGCCGTTTTTCGCGAAGCATTACTTATCTTACTCTATACGAAGTAATTACTCCATACGTACACGATAAACTAAAAAAGGTACTAAACACATTTAACGATGCAAATGCTCAACTAAATGAACTTACGTACATCTTATTGGTAATCATGCAAACAATAATCACTTTTACCTTATAATCGTACGGTCAAGCCACTCCAATAATCTCATTTTGAGCGAAGAAGAACCAACTTGTGTGTTTCTTTACCAGGATCGTATTCCACGTTCGTCTCTAAACGAACTTTTAACAGCTCGTTCGCAAAAGTACATTACTTCAGAAACGTGAGCAAGGAAGGTCTGAATGCACGTCCTGTAAGGCTGGATTACCACAGCCAGTGATTTCACACCAGATATCCAGGAGACGTTCTCAGAGCATTGTATTCTCATACGCCATTACACGCACGCAAGTTGACTAAGTGTTTCAAGGACTTGATGTGCGTTTTCAGCCGCGTCTTTCATTTTCTTAACAATTTTATATTCCGTTTTTCGTACATTGACGCTTCGCGCTACAGGTACTAGATCTCTTCCGTAACATCATAGGATACCTTTTACATGCCGACAGCGCTGCAGGTAAGTTTTCGTGATACTGCGCTGTAATATCGACTTAACACAACCAGAGGAACGAAAAGCCACTCACATTACAATAATGTAATGTATATTGTGTACATGACACATTACAATAATGTAATGTAATATGTTTAACTGCTGCCAGAATTGTGTATATGACACGTGTTCCCTGTTAGCATTATTGTAAATATGTGTTGTTTCCTTTCATATTATTTAGCCCTAAGGATGGAGATAACTTTTCGGAAACGTCGGCAAACAACCAGCTTGTAGATCCTTTTTACTTCTGACCAAGCCCCGTTAACCTGCCTTCAATTTTTTAAAGGTGGTATTACGAAAAAATATTGAACGGCACATGGCACAAATAACAGACTATGTTGGTTATTTTCTCCAAACCGCCTGGACACCAACTGCACCAATTGTGAGTCGCATTCCTGACCTCGAAAATACGGAGACCGATTGCGATTACCATTCGTCCTGTTCTCCGGAGGGCTGCGACAACCAAGGACTCCAGGACTCCCGAACCACATCATGAGTACGAGGCGTGGGGTTTTCGTAACGATGAAAGCGACAAAACTCCAAATTAAAACGATTCCGCGTTTTCTTGACAAAGAGAATAGTTGGTATTTACAATTTAATGAAACATTTATCGCCAATTTTCAAAGTGCTTTTAAGGCAAAATTGACGAATATTCGCAATAAACATGATATGCTCGTGAATTCCAATTTTTATGTATATCCTTACATTTTCATGCGTAGACGAAAAGTGGTTGAAAATAATTTAGGATTCAGTTACATCAATTACTTATAAGTCACGTTAATGTACATTTCCAATCGCTCCACCACTTGTGACGAAGGAATGAAGTGAAATCCAGCCATTCCGATCAGGTTTTTGTCCAGTTTCCCTGATCCATTGAGCAAATGCTGAGAAGGCCCCTTGATTTGCTTCTGGACGTAAATGTAGGTTCACTATGCGCACGTTTGTTGAGCACTCCTTTTATTTGTAGTCGTAGTAGAGCTTAGGGTGAGTTTCTAGTTTGTTAGCAATACACATACAACTTCTATACATTTTGTCACGACTAGTACATGCAATAATGCCCACGTCGCAATGGACCTGGGTACCTCTTTAAGTTCGTGAAAGCTTCGTCATGACTACAAATATTGATTCTCACAATGCAAAATAGATAAAGCATTTTATGCCATTACACAGGCAATCTACAAAGCTCAAACTACAAGTTCAGAAGGGAAGCACAAGTATGGTCCGATGTTGAGTGTTATAAAGAAAAAAAATTGTACTCAAGCTGTTGCATGAGGCTAGAAGCCGGAAAGTGAGCGGAATGAAGCCGGAACCTGATGAGACAGAAACACACATTGTAAATGAATACAAGAGAGCAATGATCCAACGAAAAAAACATCTCCTTAGGGAAAAGAAAGCGAAATGTATTGAAGAAGCGAGACGGATTGCCGAAGAAGCTGTTCAAAATCCATACGTGGCACTGAAACCGAAGAGACCCATATTTGCAAGCTACATGTACTAAACTGTGTACTTGGGAAGACCTCTGCACTAAAATTCTCAACAAGCAAAGTAAACTCAGCGCTTGCGAAGGGCCTCAGGATAGAATAACAAGAGACACACACCCCCTAATCACGAGCAGAGAAGTAGCCAACGCCTTGAAAGAATTAAAAGATAACACAGTCAAAGGACCAGACATTTATAGCGAATAATTACACCGCAATCGTGTTAACATATACCTGGGTATTACTATTCAACAAATGCATAGAAATGGGAAAAATCCCTGAAATATGGAAAGAATCCACAGAGTAAAATCCTGTACAAAGGTAAAGGTGACACCAAACCACCAGACTCCTACCGAGGCATCGCATTGCAAAACACAGCTTACACACTCTTCATGAAAATACCAAAGAAACGAATGACTAAAACCATAAAAGAAAACCCAAGAATCAGCTGGGTTTCCGGAAAGGGCGCTCAACCATCCATACTGCACAGAATCTCTAGAATGATATCACGAATACACTTCGCAAACCAGGAGGAAAACTTTAGGCTATATTTATAGACAAAGCTTTCGTCGGGATAAACAGATGAAGACAATTACAGAAATTAAAAGAAAATATGAATGAAGAAAAATATCTACTACCAGCTACAAAAACTGAAGGCAAACTTCGTGATCACAGATAACAATGTTCAGAAGGCAAACCAAATCACGCAAACAAATGGTGTACCGCAAGGAGACTGTCTCAGTCCACAGATATTTAACGTGGCTACAATCGATGTCTCGCAAATACTGCTAGGTCTAGAACAACAAGTATCATTATATGCACATGCCGATAATATGGTAATTACTGCAAAGAGCACTGACGCTTTACAAGAATTCGTCAATGACTTGATCACATGGGCTGCTGAAAATGAATTGGCGATAAACGGTGAGAAGACGGACACAATGATCTTTAAAAAGGGAGGTACAAGTCCACGAAACGAATATATAAAAGCAGAACATTACATATCAAAATATGTACGTTGTTCAGATATTTTGGGATCACTTTCCGACGTTCAGGAACCACTTTCAGTACAAATATAAAAGAGGGAACTGCTGCGGTATTAAGAGCTATGAAGGAAATAAAAACCCTTAACCGGTTATCCATAAACATAGCGATGCACCTTTTTAATACAAAGATCGTCCCTACACTGGTATAAGAAAAGAATTAAAGAAAGGCGTCGAAAAAAAAGACCGAAAATTTATACGATTATACCAAAATAGACATCAGATAACTATCGGGACGACTTGCACTTTTACACCCCAAATTCGGCTAGTCTCAAATTCCAAACTCTTGTGTATAAGACGTCTCTCTGCATCCTTGGTTATTTTGTTTTGATCGCATGGCACAGCAATTCTACAAGTTGATTGTTTTTGCTCCGTTTATTTTTTGCCGCTATCATGCGATTAGTTTGAATTTGTTGGTCATACAATACTGAACAGAATCCAAAAGACGTCACCGGTTTTGGTGAGTGTTCGAATCAGGAGCATGTGTTTGGAACTTCGAGGGCATTACAGTTCTGCCAGTGGAAGTAACTACACACCCTACCGTATCTTTTCAAGTATTCGCACTTTGCAAGAATTGGACAAGCTGAGACGATATGATCAATGGCTTCTACTTGTTTTAGGCAAATGCGACATTTATCATCTTGGGAAATTCTGAGAACAGCTTTATTATAATGTCGTGTTCTCAACGCCTGATCTTTGGGAGCTATTGCAACTGCTTCCGATTCTGGCTTGATTCTTCCTCTTTCAAGCCATATAAATGAATAATCTTTATTGATTTGCACCTTGTCCATTCTTTTTAGATATTGTCCTTTCTGTGGCTTCTCTCTCCACGATTTCCTTAACACTTTTTGTCTCTCACATTTCATGTTAAGTAGCATCAGAAGTTCAGCGTGTCTTGAATAGTCGTCTTCGCAACGCGTCTTGTTACAATTGCAATGCCTTTTTCCCCATTCTTCGATCAGACTTAACGACCAACCTCATTAGTGGGTCATCCTGATGACTGACTACCTTTCCCATTATTATTATTATTATTATTATTATTATTATTATTATTATTATTATTATTATTATTATTATTATTATTACTCAAAACATTCCTTCGTCTCTGTGTCCGTCTACACTATTCATAGTTATCTCGAAATGAATAATCGCCGATCGAAGTACTACGATTTTAAAAAACAAAAAATCTTCAAATTTTGGGGATATGAAGCCCCTGGGACATTGCAAAATTTTCTCAAAAATGACTCCAATTTTTTTCTTCAAATGATTTGTAAGAAAAGAGTGAAATTCACTCATAAAGATGGCATAGGTTCTACTTTCTGTGTTCATTCTGAATTTGAAAAAATTGCACAAGTTGACAATATTTGTAGTTATTGTGTAACTCTGAATGAAATACAAACAATTTTAAGGCCAGGAATTCTCAAATACGGCTACATTTTTTAATGGACTTTTTGTATGGTTGATGAATTACATCAATGCCATTTTCGTGTATTCTTTTGGTTTTTCAAAAATTACACAAATGTAAATTTTTTAATCATCTCTCACAACGTTAATATTTACATTACAGTTTTTTAACATTATTGCTTCTATGAGTACAACAGCTTTAAATATTGCTTATCATGGTTCTCAAAAAACCCAAAAGAGCCCTAATGAGCTCTAAATTGCGTATTTTTATAAACGCTCAAACCACATTTTCTCAAATATCGCTCCAATGTTTTCATTGAGAATTTACATGTAAGACCAGGTTTTACTCTTCTATAATATTCTTGAAATTCTATTGTTTCAGTGCCATTATTAAGGAACCTAAAAAGTTGAGAAAATGTGGAAAATGTATCAGGCGCCGTTAGGTGGCAGTTGTGAAGAGGAAAGAGCAAAAGCGAAAAACACTCCCAGACCCACGAGAATAGGTAATAACTAGTACAATACAGTCTGCGCCATTCTATGGCACCACTAGTTTCGTATGAATTCATGGAAACATACAAGAACATACTAGTGGGATCATACTCAATAAGCAAGGCACTAGCCAAGTTAATTCATGTCCCTGTGTTTAGTTTTTTTTTTACAGTACCCAATTTTATATGGCCATGACTTCTTTTCGGTACGTGTACTACAACGTCTATTTTCAGTACACGTATTGCAATGTAACCCTTTCCAATTAATAAACAGTGAAAATAAATAATTCCAAGCATGAATGCTGACAAAGACATCTCTAATGAGGTAAATGCAGGGCCTGATTTACCTCACCTGAAAAAAAAAGATCATAAAATATTCGGCAAAAATTCATAAAAATCTATTTACATACATGAAGTACCATACTTTACTTTAAAAATTGTAATTACTAAAGCAATTTGCTAATTTTTATTTGTACTTTTACCAAACGTTGTCATTGTATATTCATGTCATTGTTAAGCCTGAAAGATTTTGTTCCTAAAGGGGAAACGAATACGAATTTAAATTTAAGGACCACTCGCCTGAAAAAAAAATCATAAAATATTCGAAAAAATCATAAAAAATATATTTACATATATGAAGTACCATACATTACTTAAAAAATTTAATTAGTAAAGCAATTTGCAAATTACGACTACTTACAGGAGCCCAAAAACTGACACGTTCTAACCTCGCCAGGGTACGGAGACAACTGAGCTCGGAACCATTGAAAGATAAAACTCCACTTACCCTATCCAAACCAGTCTGGCCGCTCTGCGACTTATAGTCACGTAAAAAAATGCCACGCAGTACTTTTGGGGCAGACCTTGTTCACTGAGAGATAATTTCACGGGCAAATTGATTCTGCGATGGCCAATAACTGAACTATGTGTGCAGTGAACCATTTAAGGAACCCCTCCATATCCGTAAGAAATTGCCACAAAATACATTATGGAAACGGCCGATTAGAGCGGCCGGCCTCTTATTCTCATCCAGGCAGTGGCAACATCCGTCTTAAGGTCCACAATCCGCCACACTAAAGTGTCTTTCCAGTATCGGAAACTTCCGTTCTGAACTCGCAACTATACGCTACACGTTCTACATTATCCACATTCTCCAAAAATCGTTATTCCTCTTCATTTCACTCGCTGAGCACTCTCGCATCGACCTGCTGGCCCGAACAAGGGAACAGAATTCTCGCTCGCTAATAATAGTGGCCAATACGTTTGATGCTCCTTTTATTTCGTCTAGTATACGACCAAATATTGCAAGCACTTCTCTTTTGCTGTTCACCTCCGTGGCAGAGTATAGACATGGGGTCTGCATTCCAGATCCTCCAAGTCTCCAGAAACAGAACAAGGAATCGAATAGAAGATGGCGCGTGCATTTAAATACTCGAAGTCCGCAACTGATACATGAAAACTAAAATGTTCGTGGGCTTCGTGATAAATAATGCACCCGAAGCAAGAACTTTTAATGACATGAAACGATAAATTACTGTTACTTTATTACATCACGAGCACATGAGAGTCGCTGTCTGGCGGAGAATTCTAGCGACGATGATCGGTAGTTTCTCTGAACAATACCGAGCGAATGCCAGAGAAATTCCTTAATAAACAGGCCACGGACCACGCGCTATCTTTCCTTCCTCCTCTATTGCCCTAACCTCACCCTTCCTTACACACGATAAAAATTCACTACACTAGCGGGAATGACCTACGCCAATAATGCGCCCGTAATCACCAATCAATCATTCTCACAAACGTTCACAATTTCAGTTATAAATAGCAGAGGTTGAGAACGATTAAGCTGAAATTTCATCGGATTCATTTGAAGCACTTGGAATCACAAATGCAATAATGAGTAAAAACGCCGGTATTGTTAATAGTAACAATGTGAAAGATATTTCAAAAAATACATTGGTGTAATTAAAAATCAAAAGAATATATCAAAATGACTTTGATATGTTTGTTATTCAGGGCATTTAGCTTCATGCATACAAAAGTTTTAAAACATAACAATGCTACAACAGCGCGTACTTTCTCGCACTGGTAATGGTCAAGCAATATTATAATGCTGCAATTTCTGTCCGTATTAAAATATCTCAGCCATCTCACTTGCAAAACTCATTATCAATCTTAACACATGCGGTGCGAAAACGAATTATTTTACAGCTAAGAAACACAAATTCGACAATCCAAAATTGCGTTCCGTACAGCGAAAAGCATTATCGCCCATGAGAATTCTCATAATTTCATACTGCAATACAAAACAGCGTTTCCACTGCATAGCGACATATCTTTCTTTTGCAAAAGAAACAGGAAATTCGAATTTGCAATTTCGAAGATCAGCAAAAAAATACGCAAAACTACTAATACTTTCAAAAATGTATTAGTATTATATATATATATATATATATATATATATATATATATATATATATATATATATAGTGTCATTGTATGTATTAGTACGGTCATGTGTATACACATGACCTTATTTAAAGATCTAATTTTGAAGAACAATTTGTGCCTTTGCGCCATTTTTATAGGCGAAAATTTATTCAAGAATTTTTTACAAAATTATTTTTTAAATTGATTTTGAGAAAATATTTTTTTAAATTGTTATTGCTTCAAGCGAAAATTACGCAAAAACTACTCGTGTTTCCCCACAAAAGAACTGTACATTCCCTTATTTGAAGATTTTTTTAAAACACAGTTTATTAAGAAAAAACAACATATTGTAGTTTTGCTATATATTTTTTCCAATTTTCGAAAATACAGGCAGTTCGTTGAAAATGGAATCTGCACCATTTTTATAACTGTTTTTTGCTGTATTCCGGAAAAAAATTGTATAATTTTTTGGAAAATAATTTTTGAAAAATTTGCTCTTTTTCGCGCAAAATTACGGGAAATCCTTATATCTTCGAAAAAATGTGTAAAACCTTATTTCAAGATACCACTTTGAAGCACAAGTCAAAATCCTGCGACATTTTTAAGTGTCATTTGCTCTATCTGGAGAAAAATGTATAGAAAAAATTTAGAGCTGCTTTGAGAAAATGTTTTTTTATAAACTCCAATAACTTCAAGTAGAAATTAGGTGAAAACAACTATTTTTTTAAATGTATATAAACTTATTTTAAAGATCCGACTTTGTCAACCTCAACACACTAAATTTGGGGGGAAATTCTTCTGTAGGGAGGATTCGAGCCTGTAATCTAAGACTCCTAAAGTAGGCGACTTACCCTCTACGCCAAACTCAAGATCTTCTAGAACAGATTTCATTTAAGACAAGAATCTCCAATAATGTACTTCTATTTTTTGTTGATTTTCTTTCGCGGTTTAAAAAAAATTAGAAAGTTCATGGGAGCAGCACGCTCGTGGCACATAGCGAAGGTACTAGCCTTTCACCACTGAGGTCCGGGTTCGATTCCCGTCGAATCTCATGTGAAGAGGTAGATGTGTTCGGCGATGATTCGGATGTGGATCCATATTTGGTCATATTTTACACTGACACAGAAAGTGAATTTAGTAGTTAGCTACATGTGATGAGCATAGGGCAGTTTTGTTGTTATTGTTATTATATTTATATTATTATTATTATTATTATTATTATTATTATTATTATTATTATTATTATTATTATTATTATGTTCCTTTAAGTCTCTCATCTTGTTCATATCTGGTTAAAAGTGATATTAAAATGTAAATTAGCAATTTTTTTTCATTTTTGAAATACGTTAAAAATTATGCCTTGTATTTCAGAACATTTTGGTGACAGATAAAGAAACGAGAAAGTACAATTTTCCACGGAAATATTCCATAAATTATTGAATGTTAAGAAAAAAACAACTTATCCAAGTTTAATAACTCACAGGTGTGAGCATGTATCGTCAAAATAATTTTGAGGTCCCCCAGACCCCAGTGTGCACTTTATAGGTAAAAAAAATAATTGTGCATGTGCAGGGTTAAAACTGCGTTTCATTCACCTATAAATCTCCCAACAATGAGAGGGAATTCTCAGAATTGCACGCTGCCGTGTCGTGGCACGCCGTGCGGTGTTGTATTCCCATCTGGTATCTCCCGAGCTACCAAACGGAGCGCGGGAAATTCGAATTTGCAAAATTTCGCGAAACTGCTAATTCATTCAGAAATTACACGAGTTTTTTAAAGAATTGATTTTTACGAGCATATTTCATATAACAAAAATTAACTGAAGAAAATACGAAATCCTTCCAGACTTTCTGAAAATGGCAGAAGAAGCAGAGGAGAAATTAGTTTATCGCAAGTCAAAAGAAAGATACAAAAAGGAATACAATTTGTTTAAGAAATGTTACTATCAGAAGAAGGTCTACATTTTCAACGAAGATGTTTTGCTTCAGTACTTCTCATTGAAAACAAAATCTGTGCAGGTTTCGACTCTTTGGCCGATTTATTCCGTGATAAAACGTATGCTGTAAGTTGAAATGCTTAGCAGATTTGTATATTATTTTACAAAAAAATATGTATTTATATCTTCCATATGCATGTTACATGTAAATTGTTTTAAATTCGCAAATTTACAAAGCTTATCGCTTTCCTAAAGCAAAAAAATATAAATACTAAAAATTCGAATACCTCTTCCCGAGATCAGATAATGGAATTCATGAACAACGCGTGCGACGAAAAATTCCTAATATTGAAAGTTAACTTTAATGGGCACAAGCGTGTATTCTGTAAGACTGTTGGTAGCACTGTTCGTCCTCCCTAGGGAGGCGCAGATGGGCTTTCCGCCCTGAAATAAAGGTAGCGTCCGTAGACTTTCCAAACAAGTATGACGAAAAAGTAACTTATAAAGTGTAAGAACAAAACGAATCCACTTTCTCGCTAACAGAGATCGACAAATCGAGTTTTACTATCCAAACATCAGCGATTTCTGCCACACCATTACAATTCTTTCTTTTGACAACTTACTGGTTAATAAAGCGAGAAAATAAAAAGAATACCAGATCAATTTCTTAATGTCTTAAAAAAATCTTGGAGGAATATTCCTAAATGACAAGAATTCAACAAATATTTTAAAACAAATTTTTGATTAAACAATTGTAAAAACAAACATATCTAGGATCTGCACGGAATTTAAATACTCCCAAGTGGAGAAGTTTCATTCATGTTGTCAATACTAGTTATCTAAAATGGTTAATGTAAACCACACACTTACTCACAGAAAGATAGGAAGATCACAAGCTCAGCCCCTCAATGGGAGGTCATAACAACAGCTTAATGAAAACTTAATCCAGAATGGAAAGAAAATTTTATATTTCAACAGTTCTTAATATTATTTTTAAAAGGTGTTACTTACACCCACAAGTCAATCATCAAACATCATTAAAATAATTTCAGACTTAAAAGACCAAGAAGCATTTTAATTGTTCCAGGCATGTTCAGGTTTTGGAAATAAAATATAGAATGAATTCAATTGAATTGAATCCAGGAAAGAAAATGAGAAGGTGAAGATCCGTTGCAATCTTCATTAATTGGCAAATACAACAAGTCTCCAAATTCTATTGTTTACGAATATCACTGCATGTAGATCACATAACATAGAAAATAAAATCCCAAGATACAAAAAAAATAAATGGAATAATTAAATGGATATTTTGGAAGACAAATACGCCAAGAAACCAAGTTACAAATACATGACATCAAAACTACTATTTTCATATAGAATGGAACAGAAACATGGACAATGAAAAGCAGAGATTGTCCAAAACTAAAAGATAGATGAGATGTCTACATGATCTCATGGAAGTCACCTTGAAAGACCAGTACAGAAGTAAGGACATCAGAAAAACATTCAATATAGAATATTTTGGAAGAGATAAAAAAGAAATGGCTCTCCAACATCAAGAGAATGAAAGACAGAAGACTACCAGAAATGGTGCCGAGATATAAACCACAAGGAGAAATAGATATTTGAGGCCAAAAGAAAAATTAATAGACCTGAGGATTAACCTCCAGACCTATTAACCAACAGCTCATGATGATGATCAGGGTTAGAATTTGTATGCAACTACATTTTTGTTTGTTCATTAGTTACAATCGAACCTTTGTCATTTGTTTATGAATTATGCTTTTTGAAGTGATTTGAAACAAATCCATATTTGTCTATATTTCCTCGTACAGATATATTTTTACACATTTATAGAAAACCCACATGTCATAGCAAAGCTCAACATTTCTTTTACAAAAAGTTCTGTGTCATATTCTTTTGAAATTATTCTTGGAAAATTATTTTAACATTTAGTACAATTTTAATTGGTTTAGAAGTAGATCTTGATTTAACTCTAAGATATAGCATGGATCAAGAAGGACTCTATTACTTTTCTGTTGCCGAACAGAGATTTTGCTAGTGCAACTCAATATTAGAATATAAAGAGCAACATTTCATACTTGAAAATTTAATACAGTGCTTTGTAAGTTCCTCCAGTTTAGTAAATACTCCATTTCCGGAAAAGGATGACGAACCTTACTTTCAGCAGCCCAAAAATGTCTAATGTGTTTTAGGACAAACAAGTTGACAGTAAATCGTGTAACTATAAGGGAAATCCGATCTACCGGGTTTCTTACATCAAAACAACACAACAGAAAAAGAACCCAGAAAGATTAGTATTTTTCTGACACATCTTGCGCACATCCTAATGTTTGTCCTTATCCACAACTAGTTCTTTCATTCACTGAAAGATTAAATCAAAATAGTTTCTGGCACTACAACAAGCACTAAAGAAATCAACACAGTTCTTCACCTATTATTTCCCACTATTATTTTTAAACGTATGTCTCAAAAGAACAATTTTCTAGAAAAATTATGGCATATATTATGAAATGCTGCACAATAGTAATTTCTTAATTCCAAAGACAAAAATTCACAAATAATATGATTACAATCATCACAGAAAAAAAAAGTATATGAAATCAGTCTCAGAGTTCATTTGCTCACAAAGTGATTGAAAACTAGACATTCCAAATATTGACTAATTTCAGTCTATTATAGAATATTCCATTTGAATTACAATTAACTGACATGTTATTACAAAGATATTCAGTTATAATGTTGCATGCACGCACACACACACACAAGGGAGAGTTACATCTCAATTATTTTTTCTACATTTAGTAAGAACGAGTAGAAGTATTTGTATTGGGTTATTCACAGTAAGATAGGATTACAGACTTTTTTCTATCATTATTTTCCTTATACATTTTTAAATATCTCTAATTACATTTTGTTATTCAAAATGTAACACTGAGAAATTAAAAATAAATAATTAAAAAATAAATGTAATATGATGAATAATGACTGCTCTACTGGGGAAGTGAGAATTAACTATAAGATTTGTTTCTTCAGCCCCTTTTCAGAGAATAAGTCAACATAAAATAATTTGTACTCCGTATAATTACACCTACAGAGAAATATCATAAGATCTCAACATAAAATGTTAAAGAATAACACTTTTTAACACAGCTTTTTGGTTTCTGAATAGACAAAAGATATTAACAGCAAGACCCACAATACAATGTGTATAATAGTTTGTTACACAACAAAAGAGTAAACAATTAAATGTATATTCAAAAAAAAGATTTTGAAGACCTATCAAAGAAATCGTACATTAAAGCTATCAAGAAATCTGGAAATAATCCACAACTAAATAAAATTATAATTTTTTTGCGACTGGCAATATTCCGGATTTTAGGACATGTTGAATGAATGATAATCTGTGCACACAAGGCACATCCAGTGGAGAATAATTCATAGTTGTTAACTTAGAACACAGAGCAATGAAAAAAAAAAAACTTGAAATGACATCCATAATAGCAGTAAAACAAAGTAATTTTACTATTTCTCCATAGTTAATAAAAGGCAGATTTTGACAGTAAATCCTCTACTGTAGAATAGCATTCAGCAGCTGAGCTTGCATTAATAGTTAAATACATAATTCTACATCATTCTCACAATAACCCAATGTTATAAAACATATGTAGTCTCATTACAAACATACGCGAATTGCTACCAAAATTTTAAGTAAGGCATATGTAAGACATCAAATGCACTGAAATCGGTTCTATTGATTGGCGAAAACAGAAGAGCTTGTGCCCTGATTTTGTCATAAATAGCTCAGAATTTTAACCTCATTTATGGCAACCTCTACAACGAGCGAATGTGTCTTTAAAGTGGCCAAATATCCAAATTCATTCATAAACAAACATACAAAGGAACAAAAATGTCAAGCATTTTAAACTTAGACATTTCATGTGAAAACAATTTATATAGCTTGACATTAGATATCATAACGAAACGCGCACCCCGCCTGATTTAGCATGTGCGAGTGTATAGCATTTAAAAGCCAATTCGAGGTCATTGTTGTTTTGACGTTTGCCACCTTATCTACACAACATCCGTCGCACGTGCGAATGAGTTCTGTCTCTATGTTCCAAGTGTTTAATGAACATTTCGTCGGAACAGGTGAAGAAACAAGCCACTGGCTCTTTGTGAAATGACATTCCACTTACCTGTATTTTCAACTGAAGGTCATTACGAGCAATTCACTCCAAACAAATGTTAAAAACTTAATTTTCTCCTAAAAACGTACACAACTACATGCCGTGGCACAGCTTTCTCGAATCTGTCATGACATAAATGATTCATGAACGACGCACAAGGAACCGTTCGACAGATGAGAGAACGAGAAGCAAGTGGTGGGGGGTTCAAGGGAGGGGCAATGGTCTCGGCTACCAATTTTTTTTCTCCTGTCTGATCAAGGTCAAAATATATTTTTCAGTAATTTAATTTGCATGCTGAATATATTTTCAATCATCTCTCAGTTCTTTCTTTGTTTGAAAATGAAAAACACGCACTGAAAAAAAAATCCATTCTCGAATAATAGAAGCTTAACTATAATCCCACAATAAAAATAGAATACGTTTTTACCAAATCATCCGGAGTGTAAATTTGATGATTCCATTCCTAATAGTTCCACACTTAAAAATAATAATTACATGCCAAAATATCATTTTTATCGCACCATTTACTATTAATAAAAGAAGGAAAAGCTTCAAAACAAAATTGCTTTCTTACTTAATGTTTATATTATTTTTCACGGGTTTCTGAATGAGGTGTATATTTGTATTGCATGGTGGGATCATTTTTCCACGCCATATGCATGGTATTTACCGTACTGCAAATTCTTTTGTTTGCTATCGCGGAATTGAGTATTAGCTCAGCGTGCTAAGTAACTAAGTAACTATCTATTTCATTCAGTATAACGTGCGTGTAGAAATTAACGAATGCTGTACTTTGTAACCGATAATGGAACTAGTGGTAATGCGAGGCATTTCGAACATTTTCCTCCTCGTAATGTTATTATTACAGGTGGGAATTTTATGCAAGTTTTTAGCCCTGAAATATGCAAGCAAATATGTCACAAAAATGTTGAATTTGTTAAAATATGCAGCGTATGATCACGAAAACCTATTATACAATGACATTACATTTTTTGCCACCTAGAGAAATAGGAAATAAGCAAGGGAGGGTGGGAGACGCGACTTGCTTTCTGTGGAGAAGGCAGTGTAAGCATGGGCAGACCGGGTGATCCCCAGGGGCCCCGCAACTCAAGGGGCACGATGGTGGGACTGATGGAAAAATAAAAAATAAATATTTTTTTTAATTGAAAAAGAAATTAGATCTCAAAAAATTGCGTAATTTTATAAGTCGCAGTACAGTAGTCTGATAGTTAATAAAATTTCCAATTAATTTTTACCTTAAATATTTAATTATAGTCATTACTTACAAGGTAGGATTCTATGAAATGAATCAAATGATGCTAACATTAAAATAAGTTCTACTGAAATTCATATCATTATTTCATGTATTTAACAAGTCATTTTAATTACCACCAACTAAACACATTTTTAGGGTTTTAAGATCACCGTGGAAATTGTATTATTAGACCACTAAATACTTTTACTTAAAATGTTATTTAAAATATATTTCTAAAAATTTTTTCTAGCTTAAACGTAATTTTTGTTATTTGTTGAAATAAAATAATTCAAATCTTTTATGATACAACTGTGACATTTTTAATTTTTCGGGGGTGACCTTACGGCATTGCCCCGGACCGAAAATTGTCTAGCTCCTGTACTGGGGGAAGGTTTGGGAAAGAGGATGTCTTGCCACGCAAGGTCAAGGCAATCTGAGTATGCCGTAAGAAAGTGAGATGTCAAGTCTTGGCGATACCGCTGGCCGCAGATATTACTTCGGCGGTGTTGACCGTCAGAAGTTTGAAACTCGTACTCGTAATGTATTTGAAGCTTGTATTGAAAGTTCATGCTTCGCATTAATAAATATTTTTATGAGGAAATTAATATTTTAGTGTTATTATTAGCAAAATTTCGAAAAATATGCAAAAACATTCATTTATATGCCAAAAAGCTCTAATTAAGCAAAATATGCATTACATGCAAAGTATTTCTTACTTTATTTTCAGTATTTTTGACATGAAATATACATTTTTTAAGTTTCAGGAAGATGTGGCCTTTAATCAAAAAACATTTTAAAGTTCTAAAATTGGGGGATTAATAGCTTAGAGAAAAAACCTCTGTAATATCGGAGGAGTATAAATGTGAACTTTTGTATTTTTCAATATTTCAGTGGTTTTAATGAAAAACTGAACGTTTAATCCACGTTTAAAAATTGCAGCCATTTTCTAGAACATTGGAAAATGTCACTGAGCATCATAAACAGTACCTCCAAAAATTAAAATATCTTAAAGCACTATGGAATGGCACAACTAGATCTTGCACCTGACGTACTTACAAAGGTTCAGCTCAAAAGCTTTTACGGAGTTATGCATGACACATATTCTTCCAACAAACATCCCGATTTTCGAATAAAAATTGCATTATTAATGTAATATATCTCGTATCTCTTCACTACCAGCATCACTCTTACTCATTTTTGGAACAGCACTAGACCTAGACTTTAATCCTGACGCGCGCGCGCGCGCGCGCGTGTGTGTGTGTGTGTGTGTGTGTGTGTGTGTGTGTGTGTGTGTGTGTGTGTGTGTGTGTGTGTGTGTGTGTGTGTGTGTGTGTGTGTGTGTGAAGTTACGAGTCAAAAGAACATTAAACACGGATTTTACGGCCAAAAACTGCAGATCGTCATGTTGCATAGGAAAAGTAAAAGTAGATACTTAAAAGTAATATGAATTTTGCCCCTTTTCGTTCACTAGAGCCTATTTATATTAAAAGGAAAAATATTTAGGAAACCAAAAAGCACTTCTCATATTTTGGACCTCCATTATTTATTGCCAATAGTATTAGGGGAAAAAACAACAAAAAAAAGCAAGTACGATTTTCTCAAATCATCCCCAGTTTTGTCAATGAGGTCATGCATTAGATAGTACAGGAAAGGATAGGCGTGCGCGGCCTAAAGCAAGTGTGTGTTGGGAGGTGGGGGAGGAAGCAACTACATTGCTGGCCCCCGTTTTTCGACACTAGCTCTTCAGCTAGGTCGAATTCAGCTGCTGTCTGGAGGAGAATTCTAGCGGCCGGCTGCTCTGATCGGTAGTTTTCCGTGGTTTCTCCGATCAACACCAGGCGAATGCCGGAGCAGTACCCTACCAAACGGGCCACGGACCGCGCGCGATCTGTCCTTCCTCTTCCTTGTCCTATCCTCTCCCTTACACACACACTTACACTAACATGCACTACACTACCACATATTCCGGGAGACCGGTCGGGAGCTTTAGAGCTTGTCCCGACTGGGGCGGTGCCCCGTTGGTGGGAGAGTCCTGGTTAGGGGGAAACCCTACTAGCCGACGGTAGGTCGGCGCCGGATCTCGCCATTCAGCGGGGGAAGATCACCGCCATCTCCCAAAGAAACATGCACTACACTAACGGGACTAATGACCAAAGTAGTTGACGCGCCCGGAAACACGAAAAAATCAATCAATCAATCAATCAATCAATCAATCAATCAATCAATCTGGCCCCCGTTTTCCATTAATCTTTTCTTTTTAACTTTCTCGTACACGTACGTATTAACGGAGTACTATACGTAGAATAGAGAAAGGTATGTTGCTGCAGGAAAAAAAGGCGATTTTTCGACTTAAAAACATGTATTGTGAGACCCTGATACAGAAAAAGCGGATAAATCATGTTCTAAAATGAAGTAAATTGCTCCCTCTAACACCATATGTAGTCAGGTTTCAGAAATTATGAGTCCTTGATACCAAAAAAGTGATGTTTTTTCATAACGTCCGTCCGACTGTCCGGGCTAAAATATTGCTTTCAAATTTAAGGGGCCGCGACATCAGCCAGATCGATTGGGGAATATAAATTTTGGAGAAAATCGGCTCTAAGGTTTAGCCGCTATCGTTGTTCATAGTCGGATTGGCAGAAGGACGAAAAGACGGACGGACAGACCGACGTTTTACCGTCTTTCGATTTTTCGGGATCAAGGAGCCACAGAACATGGATTCTGGCTATATCATGTATTAGAATATTTTTTTCTAAATGTAGCAACTGGATTTATCTGCTTTTTCGTTACCAGAGCCCGGTAATGAGTTTTTCTGCTGAAAATTCGCCGTTTTCGTGCAGCATTACATAACTTTCTCTCTACTGCGTAAGCGGTAGCGAGAAAGTAATGAAGAAGTTGGTTGGTTTTGGTCACGCTGTTTTCGCTAACGCCATGAACAGCCCTTGCTGCAGCGAACGTCTCACGTAGTGCTGTGATTGCTCGCTAGGATCTCTACTTACCGGTTGTCTGACGGTTGGGCGGAAAACAAAAGTTTATTTTTTTATTTATTTCACGTCAAAAAAACAGTTAAAACTGCGCATGACGTGCTATGGGAAGAAGTGAATTGTATGCACATTTTCAAAATTCTGTGATCCCTACACTAAGTCATATACTACTTGAATTTTGAATTTAAAAAAAGGCTCCCAAGTAATAAAATATATTTTCAAGGATAAATAAGCAATAAAATTTGGGCTCTTATCCATGTTGTCCTTCGGAATAATACTTCCTGCGGCGACCACATGGAAACGATAATTTGAATAACTGTATTTCCGACTGAATTCTAGAAGACGTGCACAGATAATGAAGTTCATTTCGTGGAACATTGTATTCCGGTATATTAAATGTGTGGATTTATTCTCGTTATTCGTTAGTTAGTTATATACTATGGATTAATCGCAATAAGTACGCCAATCGATTATTTAAACGATTAATAAACACAATTAAATCAATTATATTTAGGTCGATTAATCTATACATCATAATTTACAGAGTCCGATCATTTCAAATGAATTTTAATTTTTTAAATTTCTAATATTGTATTCAGATTTAATTTTTTAAAAATGCTGCAATTTCAACAAAAAATCGAGCCTCATCTTAAGCACCCACTGCGTATTTGGCAGGGCGGCTTTGATCACCCCCGAATGTTACGATTATAGCTTATTGATTGTAAATTTAAATCAACCAATCTTTGACTCCCGAGTCGCTTAGAGCCGTCTTGTCGAACGAAACCATGTCAATGACAGGTATTGTTGTTTTCGAGCTAATTCCCGGTTGACACCAACATGGATATCAAAAGGACTGTTAACTGAGGTGTACTACAAACGCATTCACCTGAAGCATCGTACATTGATGTGTCTGTATCATTATAGAAGGCTGGCAGATAATGTTAACAAATGTGCATGCCGCGGGCACACTAACATCACATCGAGTTCCTGTTTCTCGATGTCGAAGAACCAGTGTCAGGAAGATTAGGTGCTGCGCCGCGCGGCATTGCGGGATTGTCAAGGGCGTGTATTGCTCGCGCAAGTTTACTTGATACACGAGCTCCCCAGTCATCACCCAGCGCTGAAAAGCACGACCCGTTGAGATACTTACTATTCGCGCAACATTTCTTGAACGATGGATTGAAGAAATGCGGGCGGAGTGGGGGGTATTAGTTACAAACTCACTCACTAGAGTATTTAGAGTAATGCCAACCTCTGGAAAATCAAAGTCATACCTGCTACGTGTGCCAGGCCAGGTAATCGCTCTGCGTAGGTAACAGTAGGGACACTAGATAGGAGTTTTAGATGCCTCCCTTGAAGGACGTGGACCTGCCTCAACATCTCTTGAGGTAGTGGTAATAACGCTGAACAGAAGTTCTCGACTATGAAAGCAACTAACTTTCACTAGCTTCTGTTTCGCGCCAACTAAGTTTTAATGCTTGTAAAGTTATCATCAGTGCTCGCTGCGAGCTTTTGCCTTCAACTGTTTATTGCAAGGGGGAAGCAAGGTCATCGTTCAAGAAAAGTTGTGCGAGTAGTAGGTTCGACTCGGAACTGCACGTATCAATTTACAATGCTGGCAACAACCGCCTCGTACTTTCAAAACAATTGTTGCATTTCTCGTGGGACGCTTTGGCGATTGTTTCATGCCCACAGTTCATGCCCACAGTTGGTACGCCCTTTTTAGCTGTGACGTAGCCAGAACCCCCCTCTCCCCGCACCCCACGCTGTGGAATATCAAGAAAACATGCGCGCGTAGTAGGTAATGTCATTTGCTGCCCTAAATTGGAACTCGCGCCCAGGAGCGCTGTTCCCTCGGCGGACGTTCTCTCAAGATAGGCAGGGCTTCACAAACCCCGTGAGAACGAAGATTTTGTGCCGTGAAAAGTGTGGAATTTTGGTATTTTTTCAGTAACTTCCAGTTGTTGGTACTTTTTTTACAGCACATAGAAATAGTGAATATCTATCTATAGAAGAAAACGAGGCCAGATTTTGACATACACCTGTGAAAGGTCCCTTGTTAGTGCATATTTTACAAGTAAATAATTACATAAAACATAATTCAAGAAAAATGAAATTATAACTTTGTTACAATGAATAAATACCATATATTTTTTGTTCAACAATTTTATACTGGGATTCCTGTAGCTCGGAAACCTCTTTTCCCGATATTTATCGAAGAACAATTTTCCAAATTGTCATGGCAATGAAGGAAAAACTCATAATTTACAATATAATATATTTATGGAAATAAAATATTTTATTGCGTAGGCTACTCTTTTAAACTTTTAAAGGGGTCCCTGGCATGTTAAAGCAAGGTTGTCTTGTACCACGAGATTTGAAGGCCAAATAGTTTCTGGCAGATCTGTGGAGGGGACAGGGGCCATAGGTGCCGGTTTTTTACACATTCAAGCTAACTTTTTTTTTTTTCCACGAACGGGGATCGAAGTCGGTTTCACTCCCCAAGGTGATGATCTGGAAGATAATACTTTATCCCTAGTTTACATTTCAAAAAAGGAAACTTTCAACACAGCGTGAGCAATATACTTTGGTTCTGCCATGGCCATCAAACGAGAAGTTGCTATGACAATTAACAATGGTATTTCTGGAACAAAAGAAATTAGCGAATTCAGAATCTTATGGTTTAATTTTTTCATGTCTTTCTTCCACAAAAAGTGTGATCGTGTTAAAAAGAGAAGAATGATTTTTCCCCTCGGTTTAATAACAGACCGGGCTTCACACGTACACCTCAAGAAAATCATGCCCTTGTCAAGTGAACTCTATTGAATCAAGCACACAAAAAGTGTGATCGTGTTAAAAAGAGCATACTCAAGAGAAGAATGAATTTTTCCCTCGGTTTAATAACAGACTGAATAAGAGAAGAATAAGAGAACTAATTCACACGTACACCTCAAGAAAATCATGCACTTGTCGAGTGAACTCTCTATTGAATCATGCATTAGATAACCGACCTAGATTGTACTCCATAAATAGAGTCTGCAAAAGTTAGGACGACAATTGAAATATTAATGAGACAAAGAAGTATTAATGTGGACAGTTACCCTTCCCGAAGAGTTGACGTATTCCGAACATTTTTATTCAGTTACAAAATTCCTGCGAATAATACAAAGAGATAAAGTATTCGGTACACAGCGATGGCCCCTCTGACTCTTTATTACAGCATAAAGTTTTCATTTTCTACGGTTGATCAGAAATGATTCGCTGAGAAGTCGCCAAGCAACCGGGGTCAATTCGACCCGTTAATTCGTTCAGTTGGCGGACAGATAGCGCTAGCAGACGGCCGTTTACCCGTCCCGCTGCCGAAACACCAACCGCGGGCTTCTCAACCGTACGGTGGTAAGCAGATGACCTATGACGGTATAGAACGCACTGGCACATGGGGGCCATGTCCCCCCCCCCCCAAAAAAATGGCCATTATCTTTCATTATTTGGCAAAATTGTTTTAAATATTTATTTATGTTCGAAGTATGTAATTATTTAAACAATAATATTGTATAATATCATAAATAAATTTCATAAATAATAATAAAAAATATATTTATTATTTTGCAAAAATCCTCTATGCCCCCCTCCCCCAAATGATCGGTTGGATCCGCCAGTGATGGTTCGGCTGATTAAGAAGACAGGGCCGCGGCATGGTCATTTACAAGGTAACTTGTTCAAATTTTTGGTTGCCTCCTCCGTGTTCTAACTTTTGAATTTTATTACATATATTTTATTTAGCTTATATAGATTTTTTGACTGTGAAGACGAGCCACAGAATAGATAGTACCTATTCTGTGGTCGAGCAGCGACTTCGGAGTTGCCGCATGAGTAATAAAAGTAACCGAGATTATATTATCCGAAATTGACGAACAAATGTGACGAGTGACGGCATTATTCCGGCTCTCTTTTTTAAAAATTATGATTTTAGACAGCCACAAGTACAAGCGGTTCTTGTACTAGTTCAAGTAAGACGATGCTCAAATGTTCAGACAAATTTGTGAATGCAACAAAAGAAACAAAATAACTTCCTCTGATCAGCTACTATTAACCTTAATATACCATTAAGTACGTGCAAAATAAAGTACTTGAAGTACTTTATTTTGCACGTACTTGTAAGTACTTGAGTACTTCAACTAAGTACTTGAAGAAATGCAGTTGCACGATAAAAAATATTAATAATAAAATGACTCTTTTACCATTCGTATCGTAAATAGCTAATAATATACTACCTTGGTTATGTTTATTCATCAATTATTTGAATGTTCTTCGACTTCATGGCTCTAGTGAAACAATAATTTATATTGAGTATTTACCAATACTCAGTTATAAGAAAGTTTTCAGCCATTTAAAAAAATGTCTTAAGAAGAATAATTACAATGAAAGAATTGAGTGAGAGATACTTATCAAAACCTTGGTTCATGTTGCAAGTTACGCGATTGTTGCATTTTCACCGATGATGGAAGTCGTCACAATTCCTTGAAGAACAACACTGCTTCTAGTGAAACTTTTTTTGTAAATCACTCGTTCATTTGTCAGGTTTCTTTTCAGTAATCACTGCGAAATTATGTGTCACGTTTTCAAATAAGTTTTAGTGTTCAGAACTGTCACACATACACTTATATTCCGAAGACATATGAAAAAAGAATTTGTTTAAATATATGATTTTCATCCTTCGTCATTCAGATAACACCCGCATCATAGGCGTGGTGTTCGCTACCGCCATGAAACGGAAGGGCATATCTAGAGCTTCCCTCTCCCTCTTCAACATCCGTTTTCGCTGCATCCCGCTCTTCACACCCACTATCAATTCTATTTTATTCCGTTCTTTATCTTCGCGTTTCGCTTAGGAAACGTGACCCAAATTTTATCACTAAGGCTCTCTAAAGGCCATGGTATTTTTTCCTCTTCTGAATACTAACCCGCCAAAATATATTCATTTATTTCAATATCTTTTTAAATTCAACTGATTACTTTTTCAGACTTTGAAATTATATCTTCGTGTGGTAATCGAGTAACCTGCGTTTATCCGTCCGTCCGTCCGTCCGTCCGAACGTCACTCGCGGGTAGATCGCTCCGGGTCACCATCCAGATAACTGTCATTCGACGCGCCTCAGTCTTCCGCTGGAAAACTGATCATTCGCTGCACATGTTTCCAGAAATTCTAAGAAATTTCTCTACAACACCTAAAAGCCGCCTGTTTGTTGTTTAACCCTTGATATTACTTTGTATCCAAATGAATACATACGTTTATCTTTCTTTTTTCAAGTTCGCGCAGAATTCAAGGAATAGGAATAGTGGCAGATATTCCACTTTAATATCTAGTTTTCCAGATAGTTTTCTCTAAAAGATGAAACATTTAGTACCACAGCAGTAGTGTTAAAATGACGGAAAATCAGTTTAATTTTTTGCAGCATACAGTATCTTTTTTATCTCGCCCATCTCGTAGGTTTTATTGTTTTTTGTATTGAACTATTATTACAAGCTATTAGTCATCATTACTATTTTTCATACTACGTATTCTTTAGTGTTGTTAGGACAGTGTCTTAAATGTCCTGTATCCATAAAGTCACTGCCATTCTCTTCATGTTTCACTCATTTTATTGTATTATCCATACGGAAACATTGCTTTAATGCACTTTATTATTAACAATTCAAATAGAAAGAATTTCCCGTTCACTGACAATGAATACACCGAAATTGTTAACCAATTTTCTTTTCACAAAAGAAACCTATTCCCTTTTCTGCGCCCAGATTATGAGTATTATGAGTTTACTTCGCGATGCATATGTATCCACGGCTTCAAATCAAAATGTTTTCGAAGATGAAAGTAATGAAGAAACGGAAAATTGGAGCAGTGTGACGCTTCAGAACCTCCATCATTGGATGAGTATTCCAAAACATATTTTAAACAATTGCGTTTCATGATGATGAAATAGGCAGGATGTAGCAATCCTAATTCCCCTGCAACACTGAATTCATATTAGAAACAGTGTGGAAGTTGCAAATCCAGATGTCCACAGTGAATTTATTTACTTATGTATTTGTTTGTTTGTTTCTTTGTTTAAGAATCACCTGTTTGTGTTAGTTTCCATAGATGTGACATCAGCTGCCTTAAACACAGACATGAGTATACTATGCAAAGTTCACGTGACTAATTCAAATCTACTAGTATCGTTAGAACAGTCTTGAGAAAAACTTCATCAAATCAAGCCTCAAAAACACACATCCTCCCAAAGAAGATTATCCCGGGTAGGCATTAGAGGTAGCATCAACCAGCAAACCGCGAACGATGCACAAATAAGACAACAGAAAAGTAAGGTTTACTTAAAAGACAAGCATGTAATTTTTGGGGCGAATGTCACTGAAATCAATTTCTCGGTACCTACGAAGATTTTCCAGACTGATTACTACTACAAATTACTTCCTGAAGAAATAATAAATGTAGTAATTGTCGGAGAGAAATTTGTCTGTCATAATTCTCATTTCAGTATTATGACAGGACATTCAATAAACGTTGGTCCAAATAACTTAAGGGACTTCTCAGTCATTGAATTTGCATAAGCAGTTTAGGCAATGACCACAGTCGGACAGATATGTTTTGCCGTCAATCGATTTTTCGGTTTCAAGCACCCATGAAACAAGGATTGTGACTACACAACGTATTAGAGGAAGTAATTTACTATATGTAGGAATAAGATCGCTGTATTTTTTTGCTTTCTCGTCCTTACTTCGTAAGAAGTGAAAATATTGTAATAGTGCGCCGGAAAACGGCGAATTTTCGACAGAAAAACTGTTATTGCCAGTTCCTGGTAATGAAAAGTGGATGAATCGTGTACCTTTAAAATCTAAAACGTTCAGCCTAATTTCTTAAAAACTGATATTCCCTCAACAATTAGGGGGAACTCCAAGCAACTCCTATAAGCTTGAAAGGATATTTTGATAAGATGATACTTTATATAAATCAACTGAGAAATACCCTTACTTTTGATATTTTTAATATTAAAAAATGTTGATATTATTTAGAAAATTATACATTATGAAGGAGATTACTTCCTCAGCTATTATCAATATTATTATATCGTCCGTTGCTCATAAATTCTCTCAATGTTAAATATTATTTTATTAATTTTACTTTCAATTTGAATCATGAGTTTCGACATACTACAACATTTTTCTCCATACCTGTTGCATGTGGATGTGTAGTTCTATACAGAATCGCGATTCCTGGAAATTCTATTGATTAAAATCAATTATTGAATTGATGGCAACTACTATAAATTATCAGCATTTTCTTTCCTAAAAAATAACTTTTATTCTGACATTTTTACCAATTCTAATGAGCTCATTAATGAAATTATTAACTTTTTTCTTTGTACAAACATTAAGGTCCCATACGGCTTTGAATAAAAATCGTAAGCTTATAGCGATGACTTCTCAGATGTACTTTTTTTATTTATTTTTATTTATTTTACGTTAAAAACAGTTGAAAACTGTGTGACGTGCTATGGGGAGAAATGAATTCTGTGCACGTTTTCAAAAATTCTGTGATCCCTACCCTAAGCCATATACTACTTGAATTTTGAATACAGAAAGAAAATGAGCGTCTTTGCAAGGATTGTTAACAAAAATATTTCCTCCAATATAATAAAGTCTATTTTCAAGGGTAAATCAATGAGTTTGGGCTCTTATTCCTCATCATGTCATTCGTCAAGGAATAATACTTCCTGCAACATCATGGAGAACGACAATTTGAATAACTATATTTCCCACTGAATTCTAGAAGAAGTGCACAGATAATGAAGTTACATTAATGTCCAGAAGCCTAACAAGTTACTATCTCAGCATTTGCTCAATGGATCAGGGAAACTGGACGAAAAACCTGATCGAGATGGGGGTCATTGACCCGGAAGCTGCAGTACAATACTTGTTACAGATTGTTTAGAATTATAGTCCAAATGGTAAATAATACATTATATATCACTGTTAAAATTAATGTTACTTTCCTTGCGATGCTCAGTATTATCTCTAATTGTATAGAAACAGTTATGCAGCAGAAACGATTTTACTTGAGATTTAAACTTTTCTATCGAATTTAATCATTTAATGTCCCGTGTCAAAGTGTTGTAAAATAATGTACATGTATTGTATGTGAATTATTTGTAATGAGCTGTTGATACTGTCACCCGATGAATATGATTACTATACGTCAAGTGTTATAGTTATAGACATCAGCGTTTTCTGAAAATATATTCCCGCCCTTAAGCAAGTCATTTTTTACAAAAACTACTGATTCGTAAATCAACAGACAAGGTAATGGTAAAATTCCTAGATTAATAAAGAGAGGCTTACAAGAATCACGTGGGTGTGATTGGGTTATTATTCGTACAATTCCTTTTTGTAATCTAAAAATCTGGGAGCTATAAGATGTATTTCCCCAGAATAATATGCCATATCTCTGGCAGGAATGAACATTCGCGAAATTTACACAACGAGCAGTATGAAGGCTGACAATTTGAAAGAATTCTGAACGCGTAGCATAATGAGCTTAATTTTGTGTTCAATTCATTTAAATGGACGTTCCATTTGAGGTTTGGCTGAGTTGAGAGACCTAAAAATTTTGTTGCCTTAACATCAGTCAATGGTACACCGTTCATTTTCAGTGGAGAACGGAATTGTTTATTTGAAATGGAAAAATGCAATAAAACAGTTTTCTTTTCATTTACTATTAATTTGTTATTTCGAAACCAATTTGAAACATCATATATTGTACTATTTACAACAAAAAAGTGGATAAATCCATATGCTCAATTTAGAAAAGAAAAGTGGATAAATCCATATGCTCAATTTAGAAAAGAAATCCTCTACCACAGGGTATAGCCAGAATGCATATTTTGTGGGTCCTTGATATCGAAAAATCGATTGATGGCAAAACGTCTGTCCGTGAACAACACTAGCAGCTAAACCGTTCAGCCGATTTTCTTCAACATAATTGATATTCCCCATCTATCTGGGTGATGTCGCAGCCACTTTAATTTGAAACCGATATTTTAACTTTGGGGAGTACTTTACATGACGCCCTGGAAGATTTTCAAAATTTTTCAAAAAATGGCTCCTACGTTTTTGATTAAACTTTATTATTGAATAGTGAGAATGGCATTTAAGAGAATGACGCAGGTCTCATGTTCGTTAAAAGGCTGATTTTTCGAAAAATTAAGAAATTTTTGGTCACTTCCTACAACTACAATTGTGAAGATTCATTTTTTTCTTGTTGAAATGTGTTCATCAAAAACAGATCTTCAAATAACGTCAAGTTAAATGTTTGGAAAATATGAGTGTTCTTTTGTGTAATTTGGCGTCCAACTAAGTCGCCCGCTCCGAAAATCCTGCGCTTCGTGAACGTAATTTTAGAATGTTTTTCAAACAGTTGGATGCTACGTAAGTTAGAATGTGTATATTATTTCAAATTTTTTGTCTGTTTCTTACATTCGAGCTTTCGCTATAAGATTACAAATTAATATTTTAGAAATTATTTAAAACCTAATTGAAATATATGAAATAAAATTGCTAGCCTTCAAGGTTAATCAGACTGGAAAAGCAACAATTCCGTGTCTCGACGCACGAATTTTTATGAATTACGTTTCGTGGTTGTGACATGATTCGGCTGTATGAAAAGCTATTATAATTGTCAAATTTGTTTTGATATTTGCTTGAAAATATTTAGTTTACCCACCAAATGTTCCGCCATTTGTAATGAGTTTTATTAAAAATGACGACTGAGACGTGTTAATTCGGAGAGAAATTACGGTATAAAGAGTAGATATTACATAACCATTACTAAAGGCGAGAAAGTATGTGATGTTTTAGCACCACTAGTTCAATTTTTTTTCTCCGACGGATAGAGTAAGAAACGCTTGTAAGAATGGCTTATGTATCATTGCCGTTGAACTATGAATTTTCGAAACATTTTACAAATTTAGAAATAATGCGAAAAAGTAAATACTGTTGTAGCACCACTAGTTCGTTACCAGGGCCCGGCAATAAGAGGTTTTCTGCCAAAAATTCGCCATTTCCTGGTCCACGATTACAATACTTTCTCTTCTTACGAAGTAAGAAGCGGTTTTGAGAAAAATTTAGAGCCGGTTTTGAGAAAATCTTCTTTACCTACGTTTTTTATGGTCATGATTTCAAGCAAAATTGTGGGAACGACTTACATTTTCAAAACAATGTATAGGTCAATATTTAAATATCTAATTTTGAAGAGATTTCTTTAAGAAAAAATATTTCTTCAATAATTTAAGATGGAATGCAAACATTTTACAATTTTCGTAATTTTAGAGGTTTCAATGAAAATTGGACCCGTGATATTTTTATCGGCGTACTTCGCTCTATTCCAGAAAGAAAGAAAGCAAAAATAGAAAAAGACACAGGAAAATACTTTTTCGTTATCTAGGAACGTGAATTTGCGTCAGAGTTCTTCAAACATCGAATTTTCGAACGTTACAACACTTTCTTATACAACGTAATGCAATAAAGAAAGAATTCAAGCCTCATCAGAGTGGTACATGGCCATGTATCGAGTTTCGTCAACACAATTATGCCTGGAGTTTATCATCATCTAAGACTTGAACTTATGGCCTCGATTTCAACATCAATGAACTCTTTTAGTAAGTGTGAAAAATCCCCTGAAGGAGAGAATCGAACCTGCCATCTCACAATCTGAAGGCAGGCGTCTTAACCACTACACCAAGCTCCCAGTGTCCTGACATTGCTGCTTTTATGATATTACCATAAGTCAAACGTGATCGTCTGTTGCCGATGTGCTATTCTCAAAGACTGCTTTTGATCAATATAATCGTACAGAAGACATTTTATAATACATATACTTATAAAATGAACATAACTCAGCGCGTTCGCTTTGCGGACTCCGGAAAGAGACACGCGCGCTACTGCAGGCAGACCAGTGAAGCTTGGGGGAGGGGGGGGGGATGGCGCTCGTCCTTGCCGAGGGAGCACACCAATGGGAATCGACACTTCAACAGCAGCGCGACAATTCAAATACAGGCAGCAAGAGCGTCTTGCATTTATCATCACGATCGGATCTAAAATGTTAAAATGCGTTGTAACATATTGCGGTGTTCTCTGAGGTGCTGTAAAACTCTATAGACGTGTGTGTGTATGTATATGCATGCATGCATGTATGTGTGTGTGTGTGTATATATATATATATATATATATATATATATATATATATATATATGTATGTATATATATATATATATATATATATGGACAGTTCCTGTGCAATTAATACGAGTTATTTTGTTTGAAGATTTAAGTCGAACTACGAAGCGCTAAGAATTTTTTTAGTTGGTACAATTGCCTTCAAATCGGCAGGTTCTACCCGTTTTATAATATTGAGGAACTTAAATAAACTGTGAGGGAAAGTTCAAATCTTATGATTCTTAAATGTTTTATCTTCTGGGAAATAGCCAGAACACCTACAATATCAGTACCTATTAAAAAAGTAGTAGATCTAGTCTTACCGAGCTTGTCTAAAAAAACATTGTAAGAAAAATAATGAATTCCACAAGCACCGTGAGCGAAATCGTCAACAAAAATAAGGATAATTTATGCACGATGAAACTCTTAAAGAGATTAACTAGTGGTGCTTCAACACCACATACTTTCTCGCACTTAGTAACAGTTATATATTAATATCAGGTATAATATGATACCTAAATAATTTCTCTCCGCAGCACTCAATAAATCCGTCTGGTAACATCTCGTTAGTAACTTTGTCTACTTTGTGCTCCACTGCCTCGTGAATAATATAACAATCATATTTGTTTTAGTTGCTACAAAGGTATGACGTTGAGTCTGTAACATTTATGAGCAGGGCATGGGCCGGTATTGCCTCGGTCGGACGCGCACAAACGCTTTGGAATTTAATCAATAGATTGCGCAAAGCGGAGACTTCCTCAGGGTTGAGGATCTTGCATTCATAGAGTTTGACCTCAATCTCATCGCGAACGTTTCCCAGAGCAAGCGAACAAATGACAGCCTCCCGTTCCTCCTCTTCAAAATTCAAAACTTGGCCCGGGCAATGTGTTAAGTTTCCCTGTGATTAATTGATCACGCCATAGTACTCAGCGACAAAATCGCTCCCCAGAATAATATCAAACAGTTCCGTAAACCCGGAACAACTAGACACTTCGTAATTTTCTAGCTCTTATTCAAGTACAAGCAAAACTCGTACCACGACGGGTCCGCTTCTCTTCCCATTTGCTACTATGACATGATATTGCACCAGGGAATTCCGGTACCTGAATATTCTAATTCTTAATTTATTTAAAAAAGTGTTGAAATTGCTGATATCAGGGTTCCTGAAACGATCAAAATAGCAGCTCGGCAAAAGGCGGTAGACTGTGCCGAAAGCAGCGAGACTGACAATGCCGGCAAGGCCGTCGAAAGCAGGCTATCTTAATAAAAATAATATGTTGACGAAGATGACCTCTTTTATTTCTTTCTTCTCATTAGAAAGTCAATAACACATCAGAATTCCCACAAATCTTCTTAAGAATATTCTTATTTTTGTGGCTAAAGTTGCTGAGAAATATTTTATAAACCATACTCAATAACGTTACGCCTCTATAGTTTTTAATTTCCATTTTACTTCCTTTCTTATGTATTAGATGTAGAATTGCCATTTGCCAATCTCTTGGCATTTTTTCTTCCGTGCATACTTTACATACTAATTCATGTATCTCCTTCCACAAAGTTTTAGATCCTAACTTCATAAATTCTGACGCTATACCATCCAACCCCGGGGCTTTGTTATTCTTTAGTGTAATTCAGTGTAAGAAAAAGCAATATGAAGAGGAATGCTTAGATGATATACAAAGATTAAATAGAAGAGGTGAAATTAGAAACTTGTATAAGAGAATTAAACATTATAAAGGGGGATATTAAACAAAAGTATTTATGTGCAGAAACAAAGAAAGAAATTTAACAGGCACACAAGGACACACAATGGACAGATGGATGGAATATTTTCAGCAGCTTTTGAATAGAAAACGAGTGTGAACAGAGTGATAATATTACTTTTTATGGACTGGGCTTGGAATTAAATGAACCAACAAGGAATGAAACATAAGCAGCAATAATTAAAGAAAAGAATAACAAAACTAGTCGTTATAGAAATAAATACGAGGCGTTGTTGTGTCGTATGTACGTATTGCTGTATAAAGCTTTCTCGGTCATATTTAAGCCATCTTCTGTTCTATAAAAATAAGAAAATATTATATCGCCACCGCCTGCCTGAAAACACTCGCAGGCCAATTCCCTTTTGTTGAATAGCTGCCCGGCTAACCAGTGGATGGGTGGGCAGCACAAATACCACTTACCCATATTTGTCCTATCATATCGCTACAATTGGCAAGAAGGGAAGGAAGATGAGGAAAGGAGAAAGTACAATGAACAGAATTTACTCACAAAAAACTGGTGAAATTGAAGGGAAAAATGACAAAAGAGCAAGATTACATAGTATAACATGATAAATAACCTTGCAAACAGTTCATTCAGTACAATGGTTTTACCCATTTCTTCTTGGATGAGGAAAATGCAGATACCTGTGGTCCCCTCAAGTAGATTGTCAGGCTGCCAAATATTTTTGTTAACAAGTAATATAGTTTGGCATCATTTTCTGAGAAGAAAAAAAACAACTTTTGTCCTGATTTTGGGAAATCAGTATTGAATAATGGAGGAGTATTATTAAGACTTCCACAAGAAGACTGCTCTAGGGAGATCCTGTATGGATTAATCCAGCCCAGGGTCCACCCTCTGAAATGGTTAAAATCTGTAACCATATTTTGAAAACAAATATTTCTGTTAAATCATATTACTCAGAAAGGTCAAGTACGTAATGCAGAAAATGCAACATTCATTCATACGTATCATCAAAAAAATAATTTCTCACATTGTTTTTTCATGGACAAGTAAGTGTAAATGAACCATGTTAACTATATTTTATACATGTGTGTTTCACTATCTTTGAAGAATTGTTTTGGCATCCATAAATGGGTTAAAATTGTGATTGTTATATGCCATATTTTTGTTTGAAATTAATGCTAAGACAACTTATGGCTCTCAATGTTGTTTTCATTGGTAAGCTTTTGGGCATGTTTATACAAAACATAGAATGTTCTGACATTCTTTTAACAAACAAGTCCCAGTATACACAACTGTAAGTACTACATACAATTTTCTTGAAAAGTAGAAGTCATATCAAAAATGAAGTCGTAGGCTTCTGCAGCCGGAGTCATGTGGATGATCTTGGCTGTCCGGGTGACGCCGCGTCAAAGGCTGTGTTGCCGACGTTTCGACCATCTTTTCGTGGTTTTCCTCAGGGCAGACCAGCCCTGAGGAAGACCACGAAAAGATGGTCGAAACGTCAGCAACACAGCCTTCGACGCGGCGTCACCTGGACAGCCAAGATCATCCTCATATCAAAAATGTTTCACAACAAATATTGTTTACATTCCCCTTCCAAGTAGAAAATCAAATTTATATTTTTTTCCATTTCTAAGCAAAAATCAGGATTGAATAACATGGCAAATTCTATTTCCAACACTTCAGTCATCTCTTGAAAAACTCAAATGAAATAACATATATTTATGCAAAAACCTACTAACATTAACAAACAACTTAAATCTTTAAATCATTTCAGATACCTTTTTCAAAGTTCATACTTTGAAAAAGGTGCCTGAAATTATTTAAAGATTAAATAATATCATTTCAGATACCTTTTTCAAAGTTAATACTTGGAAAAAGGTACCTGAAATTATTTAAAGATAAAATATTAAAGAATAGATCACATTTAGAAAAATTTTTTAGCTTCAATATATTTAACACTAGAAATATATAAAGGGGAAAAAAGAAAGAAAAAGAGAAGTAAAAAAACAAAAAGAAAGAACCTGAGCATTTATCAATCCATAGTCACTATCTTAGATTGAAATGTGATAAAACTAGAAGAAAAACCTTGAAGCATATTATCAAAGAACAGATGACGCAATTCATGTTTTAAATATCTATTTCATTTATATTCATTACACAGAAAACAACCATACATTAAAAAAGTTTAGCGTATTTCCACAATTTAGATAACACACTTTCAGAACACAGCTTACGCATACATTCATCCATAAACACAAAATTTGTAACAGCTGCAATACACTCAGATGTAAAAGGAAACTGAAAAAATTATTTTTTTGTCATACAGAAGAGCACCATCTACCATATGAATGACAAAAATGCTTAAATATTTGTATCAATGATTACAAAATTTGTTTACAATAATACATAATTTTAAGCTTAATCTACAGATTCATACTTGGTCTTTGGGTCTATCTACAAAGATATCAGAAGAACTAACCTCTCTGACATTAACATTTTTTATTTAACATTTTTCTTTATGTTTTTTGCTAGCTTGATGATAATTATGAATTAAGGTTCATTTCATGTCAGATTTTAACTGCAAATTACATGTAGATCTCTTTGAGATCTATTTTGCATGAATAATTTTATTGACTTAACTGAAAGTATTAATAATATCCGATAGAAAACTTAAACTTACAGAAAATATATATTTAACACAAGTCACACATATTCTGTCAATATAAAACAATTCACTACTTCACCTTTTGTCAAATTATACACACATTCATACACAAGTCCAAATAATACCTTTTGAGGCAAGACAATATTGACATTTGCTCAAGATCGCTGATACTCATAACATGAACGTTTTTCATCTAGCATCTATAGTTTTACACAAATAAAAAATTTGGTTCAAGACAGATAATGAATATCCCACTTTCATATTTTGAATACAAGTACACACACATTTCTTAGGCAAATGAAAATAATGAAATAATGGATGAAAGAATGAATATGTTCAATAAGAATTTTATTCTAACCAATGTAAAATGCCCAGACACATGATTTCTCACGCATGTCAAATCTTGTCCTACTGAAAATATTCACTTAAAAAACATATCAAAAGGAATTTACCTATGAGAATATGAGAAACAATTCACATTTGAGCATATATTGTTATAAATTTAAAATTCAGAAAAAAAGGTGTTTATGTAAAATTAAGTAGGATTAATTATACCCAAATAATCATTGTAGCAAAGATAAAATTTCTGGAAAGTGAAAAAATTATTTAATTTAGTTCACAACAGCGAAAACCAAAACCATCACTTATAGTTCAATCAGTAATAATTTCATATTATCCTTTTTCAAATTGCAAATGTACAGAAAAATTTTTTTGCTTTTCATTAATCAAACACTGATGGGTATACTTGGATTAAAACGTAAATTAAATAAAAAATTATTGTTTGTTCACAGTGTGATACTGGAAGCATTTCCATGGTAACCACTAATTTTAATTACCACAAATTTGTGAAATTCAGATAGGCTGTAACTAAAGGTTGTTTCCATGGAAATGCTTGATGTGTCATTAAATACATATGGTACAAAAATTTATTTTGATTTTTCTTCTAACTGTAGAAATCAAATAAACAATTTTTCCTTTGAGCCTAGAAGCAATAATAAGCAATATCAAAAAGAGAAATAAAAATTAGATTCACTTACAGCAAAGGAATTCCAGAAAAAGGAGTGCTTTTCATAAACGAATAAAAGAATGAATAAAATAAGAATTTAATTAATAAATAAACAAAGCTATAGGACTTAAATTTAAATAAACAAGATTATTTTGCAAATAATACTATCTATATTTTTTCTGTAAGTTCGAAAGAAAAGTTAGTAGTCTTAATTTTTGTATTTCAAAAAGGATAAAAAAAAGACCTGTAAACATTTTTTACAAGTATTATAAAAATATTGGCAGATCACTATAACATAAACAGTTAATTAAAAATTTTCTCAAACTTATTTTTAAATTAGAACTATTGTTTTTTTCCATTTCTAAGTATCAAAACACATTTCAAATTATTAAAATTCTTTGGAGTAAACTACAATTTTTCTTCCCAAATGCGAAATAAGAAAAGAATTTGATTTTGCACAGATACTTTTAATGTCAAATAAATGTATCATGATATTGTCCTTACTATTTTTAAATTAACTAATTAAAAAAAATATCTTTATAATAAAATGTCTCAATTTACTACAATGGTTTTTATATTTCCAATTAATGCATTTGCAGGAAGTGCAAATCCAAAAAATATTTCTCTCATGATATTTTACAGTAACAGTAACTAAAAAATAGATATTTTCCGAGGACAATATTGAAAAAGATCATGGTTGTTTATATATTTTGCAGTTGAGTAAATTTGATGATTTTAATCCTATTCACTTCTCTTTGTATTACTGAGGTAGAGAAAACTGCTATTTTTATTTATCCTCATTATTATTAACAGTATTAGCAGTGCAACAGAGAAAATGGACATCAAAGGAAAAATTGTATTATATGGTTTGCAAACACTAAACAATATTTTAAAAAAAAGTAAATGGACAATTCAAAATCAAAAACCACTTGTATTGGTCCAATTATGTTTTCGTACAAAATTAAAATTCTCTCTCTAAACGCAAACAATATATCCTTACATTTCTAATAATGTAACAATAAAATAACATTGCTCTCAATTATACACAAAATGAAATTTGCAAACAAAAAGAAGGGTCTTTCTTAAAAATTTATTCAAATCACAATTCAGAAGAACTTGCAAGAAACGCATCAGTGCTTACATTGAAAATGTTTGTCCATAAAGCTCAACAGTAAATGATAAAATTATACTTTTTCATTTTTTCCAGAGCTATTTTCATGTGTTTTGTCTTTTTCTCCAAGTTTTTATTCTTAAGTAAAGCCGAAAAACTGTCAAGTCATACTAATCAATAAACAGGGGGGGAGAAGAAAACAACAATAAAAAAAAAAAAAACATATGGCAAGAACAACTGCTCAATAAGTCAATGTATCTCTCTGGATTCAATACACATTTGAAGTTCAAATATACTTAACATCTGTCACAACCTGCTTCTAACTTTCTAACATTTTGTTTGTTAATTAAAGTTGAAAAGAGAAGAATACAAAACGAAAACAACTCGTAAATAGTTCAGAACATACCTCCACCACAGCTGTACTACAATTCTGATCAATTATGAAGAGCAGACTTTCAGAAAAAAGAAAAGAAAAAAATTAGTTGTAAAGAAAGCACATACTTGAAAAGAATACATAACTTGCAATCACGTGAATGGTGTAAAGAAGATATGATGATCATATGTAGGTCAATTAAAGGGTATTCAAGTAATGCAATTACAAATTCTTAAAATAAACACACGAAATATTTCTGATAATTTTCTGAATCATACAGCTATAATTTCTTCATTCTTACACCAAACCTAACAATTTTGCTATTGGATTTTCCTTCCATGGTGATAAACAGGAGTTATGTACAATTGATGCTGCTCTTTAAATTCCTATCACTTCTCAAAAATTGAATGACAAGCCAAAATGTGTCACAACATTGATTTTTCTAAAAACAATCATCCATTATTAAATACAAGTTAAAACCAGATATTTGAAGTTGATACAGTGATAATATGTACTGATTACACCAAAGGGGGCTCATCTCCTAAGAAAATAACTGAAAAGTAAACAGTAAAAATAATCTTTTAACATTTCACTAAGCAGGTGTCCTCACATCAATACATCAGGACTGCTAATGCTTCTCTTGAATTTTAAAGATACACAAACAAAGACATTGTGCACATGAAGAATAACTTAAATAAATTACAGAACTATGTGAATTCAAAAATCTAGGATTCTCAATTTTTGAATCTACATTAAAAAAATTCTGATGTGCAAGCATACACAAAAAATACCTTTGGGTAAATAATTTACAATGTGGGGACCAATAAGACACCATGAGAAAATATTTATACACACAGAATCTTGAAGCAGAAATGTAACAATTTGTCTTATACACATTTAAATGATTTTTAAATCAAAATCGTATATTCTACTTAAGAAAATTCACTAAATTAAAAGGATGAAAACATTTACATCAAGATCTAACATGCAAAGAACAAAATTGTTTTGAGATGTATTATAGTCACTATATATTGTAGTTTCTCGAGTATATTTTACTGAACCATATTTATAAACCCATAGAAAAGAAAAACACAGCATACCAGATCTACATTGTCCAACAATTTGATGAGACATAGGTTAATTAGGTTGCAAGGATTCTTCCTCGTCTTCCTCATCACTGATATATTTACGAGAATTGCGTTTACGACTCCTTGAAACTCGTGGTTCACCTTTGTTTCTTCCAGCCGATTTTATTTTAATTTTCATTTTAACAGCAGAATCTCCATCAGATGTCACTTCTTCCTCAACACCTTCACCTACAACAAATCTTCTATTTAATATAAAGATTAGAAATCATGAAATATAACACACAATTATTTTACTCTAATCAGTACCTTTAGATTTCTCATCCTCCTCAACAACTGTGTCATCTTCTCCTTCTTGTTCTAAACGCTGCCGAGCATTAGTAAATACTGACTGAAGAACAATGGAATCTTCATGAATTAAAGATGCTTCTTCATTATATGTTTGAGCATTTTTACAAAGTTGCATAAAATCTCTTTCAAGATCATCAAAATCAGGGAACTACAACAACATTTCAATGAAGAGAAAACAATTTTGTGAAATGTTGAGTACTGGAATACAACCTATCAATATAAACAAACCAAAATAAAATGTCTTGGAAATTACCTTATTTTCATCTATCCTTTGAAGTATCTTTTTAATGTCCAAAGGTTTCTTTATGATTTCATAGTAATCTGGTAGTTCACGACGCGATGGAAGTTTCATAAATGGATCACTCAGCACTCTCCCATCACTAGAAATAGGTAGGTGAACTATGAGTGAACTACAATTGAATCACCTCTTCGGATGGCTACCGTTTTAGCAATTATCACTTGATTTGATGGAAAACTCATTCTGGAATTTGTACTTGACAAACAATACCCAGAAATGTATCAAGTTATTACTATAGACAACAGGAGATGAGAAACAGTCAATGACACATCCATTCATAGTAATACCTGTACAAATAACCCACTTCATATCGTGAAATTTATATTGTAAATAGAATCCATGCATCTTTATGTACTGTGAATAATCCTACAAGAATGTGCAATTTCGTAAATTACGACCAAATTGATAAATATGACTTCATTACAAATGAAGTGCTTATGAATTATAAATCCATATGTTTTTAATTTAAATAGAATATATGACATAATTGTTGATCTTGTTATTTGAAGTAAATATTTGATGGTAGTCAAACGCTAGTCATTAATATTGCATTAGATTTTGTTTTATTGTGTTTTCCTATTGATTGGACATTAAATATTTGTATTAACAATGAAAATAAAGGTAATCTTCATACTTTGATAATTTTCATCCATCATCTAAAAAGATGCATAATACAAATTGTTAACACCTTTCAAATGCTCTAAAAACCAATGAGAGAGAAAACAAGGAAAAAATATTTTCCCTTTATTTGAAAACTGATTGTGGAGGATACAATAAAGAATTTTACTAAATGTTTGACACTGCAAAGTTTAAAACACTAACACTGCAATGGACAGTACATGTACTTTGGTTGAATGATTACTAAATGTCAACATTGATTCTACAGCAGAACATCTACAAGAAAAGACCAATAGGTAAGCCAAGGAAGTATTTTAAAGACAGTACCACTATGCAAATGAAATCCCTGGAGCAAGGAGCTGGAAGATAAATGCAAGGGACCTAGGTTGGGACAAAGAACAGAGAGGATTCAAAATTTATACTCATCGTGCTGCAGAAATGTTTTAGTAATTTTTAACCGAGTCTGAGCTTTGCACCAGTAATAATTTCCCTCAAGCAGGCAAGTAAATGCAAATATGCTATAAGTAAAGAAAAAACTTTATGCATAGATTGATAGAATTGATCATATCAGTTTCAGAATTGAATCTTTCAAAAATACATTGCAGTAACATCTCTACTTGGATCAGAACTAATTATATTGCTCAGTAGTCCCAGGTATCAATTTTGCTACCATGTGCCTGATCATGTAAATATATTTTTCTATCTCTTATAATGGGATATAGCAATTAAATGCATAAGCAGTTATTTTACGCACACTACAAAAACCTAAACCTGAAACAGTAACACTCCACTTAACATTTTTGCATTGTTGTTTACAAGTCCCAGCTAAATTCCTATACTTCCCATGTTAATTTATTTCAGTTATGCTCTTTACGAGCATAATAAAAGTCATAACTATATACCAATACAGATGATCGGTAAGTATGATTACACTATGCTAGAGGAGGCCAAAGAATCTGTTTGGTTCAGTGTTCAGGTTGTTTTGTTTTGTTAGGCAACGCCTGTCACGCTTCTATTGGAACCTGATAGGAAGTGCAGAGACTGAACAAAACCACAGGGTGCAAAGATAATACGAAGATACTAGTGCCCCTAAGGTATTGCGAAATGTTTGTGTGTTGCCTGGTATGGTTTTTGCGAAATGTTTGTGTTGCCCAGTAAGGCTTTGCAAAATAATTGTGTGATGGCTGGTATGGCTTGGCAAATAATTTGTCACACAGTAAACATGTGGTCTAATTGTACAAAATACATGGGTATCAAGTAATGTGGGCGATTATGAGGCAGTTTGTCATATTGTGAGGGGGAAATTTATACTTTAAGTGCAGAGAAAATCAAAAGGTTTAATATCAGACTCTCTTCAAAAGTGAAAACATTTTTCCTTGAAAATGTCAGGTTTTGAGAATATTAGACTTGAAACTGTTCAGCATAAACTTTTTACTTTTGTTGCTCATCAATTTGGTATTCTTAATACAAACTTACTGCACTCTTATGGGGAATATTATGATAATCTTTTTTTGTATAAGTTGGTAAATAAGTTTATAGATTCTCCAACATTGTAAGCTTAACTTCCTTGGGTGAAATTCATTGGATTCATTGGACTTAATTCTACCAGAACTGTTCTATTTAGTGTTCCATATGTGAGAACAAACTCTTTTAATTATGTTCCATTAAGGGAGAGGAGTTGAAGAGCTAACAATGATGTGATTGATCTAAATTGCTAAATTTAAATGTAATGCAAAATATCTGATTTTGAATGATTTTAAACGTTTGATGTTTCTTATCTATTAATGTCCTGATTATAATTAGGTATTTACCTGTATTGTATTGTATTGTATGTAAAATAAAATAAAAATTATATGCATATTACTTTTTAACAACACTAATGCAAAAATATTGAGTTTTTAATTTTGCACCTAAATTTTCCTCATTTTCAGTCATGCGTTTTACTCACTTATACATTTCTCCCCTTCACTGCCCTCAAAAACAGATAAATGAAGTCTTACTGTAATTTGTTTCATGATATATTTGATATGATAGCAAATTTGTTAAAATGGACCTCAAGTTAAGTACATTTACATGCCTGCTTAAGATCATTAATCTTTTTTGGAAAAGTAGCAGAGCATAAGACTGGTGAGTTTTAAAGAATGTACATCTGACAAAAGCACATGGGAATTCCAGTGTACATATTTGAGAAGGGAAAATTTGACAAGATTATTAAAGCATTGCAAATGTTAGAGGAGCTACTAGTACCTGTCAGTATACTTTATTACAATATTCATAAGCTTCCTCATTTGTCTTTTTAAGCGTGGATCAACACTTGTAGCGTTTGCCCCCTTGCGTTTCTTTGATTGGCTACCCTCCTCTTCATCATCATCATCATTTTTCTTGCGTCGCTTGCGTGTCTTTTTCCTGAGTTTCTTCTCATCTTCTTCCTCCTCCTCTTCATCTTCTTCAAAATCTTCAGCACCGTCATCAATGGCCTAAAAAAATGACAAGATTAGTTATAAATGTTTTCGTAGAAACAAATGTCATACAAAAAATACTATTATCTGAACATTCCCTCATTATATTGTCATATATTATCTCTCTTATATTCCCTCGTTAATATTGTCAACAATTGCATATCAATGTAAGAATCAACAATGGAAACCAGTTCAGCTTTTCCCCCTCCTTTTTACTTTCTCACATACTGCTTATGCAGTGTTGAAAAAGTATTGTAATGCTGCGGTAAAAACGGCAATTTTTTTGACAGAAAATCTCTTATTCTCTATCTTACCAAAACATCTCAAACTCTGTATCTTATCAAAAAATCGATTGATGGCAAAATGTCTGTCTGTCTGTCTGTCTGTCTGTCTGTGGTCTACACTAGTGCCTAAAGTGTTCAGACAATTTTCTCCAAAACTGATATTCCTCAATCAATCTGAATGAACACCTGGTCCAGTGAGTTTGAAATGGATATTTTGATTTTTAGGGGCACTTTTTCAACATTTTTGAAATTTTCTCAAAAATGGCTCCTTGTTTTTATATTAAACACTCCTCATTTTTTGACTCCTCTAGTGTAAAATATGGTGTTGGGCTAATTTCCAATGAACATCCTGATTTTTTGAAAATTGTAAAAGACTTTTTTTTAATGAAATCTGTTCATCAAAAACATATTTGGAAATAAGATCATGTACAATTTTTCGAAAATACGAGTAATTTTCGCGTCATTTTGGGCAATTTTTAAACAATTGTTTTCTTAAAAAAAAAAAAAAAAAAAAAAAAAATAGGGCTTCAAATTGTTTCGTTGGAATTGCAAAAAATTAATATTGGAATATTACAAAATATTGAGGAAAGAGATTGTGATCTTAAATAAATCTCTGTATTTTCAAAATTTACAAAAGTATAAGATTAACAATAGAGATTTTTATGAAATGAAATCTGTTCCAAAAAATTGGTGTCTTATCATTATCATTATCATTATTATTATCATTATTATTATTATTTATTGAATATGTGTATAACAGCAACAAGTATTTCGTAATGCTCTAAATATAGTTCATATACTGTTTATATTAATTTTAACATAATATTCATTAATCATGTCTTGTAACACACTGGTTGGCACATTTTTGGTTGTCACTGATTATTTGCAAACTTAAGTTTGTCCAAAGTGTTTTTAAACAAATTCAAGGTCGCTTTATTGGTGCAGTCTGTTGGTAGTTTGTTCCAAGCATGGAAGAAGTGTGATCTTCGTCCAATCCTGGTTTCTTTCCTCAGTTTCATCATGTCCTCTCAGGCTGGTGTTTGTAGATCTTGTGAAGAAAGCATTGTGCTATGGTACATTATAGAGATCATTCATCAATTTTATATGCCTCAACGACATTTTTTCAACCAGTTTTTCATTGTTGTAATATTCTGTAAAGTATGATGATCTGTCAGTGGGTAAGGAAATGGTTTGGTGTCATCTGCAACTCTATCCTGCAATAATTGCATTACCCAGATCACAAGATGAACAGCTTTGGTCATAAGGATTTCCTTGAGGTACTCCACTTGTAACAGTTTGAGAAGTGGAAAGCTTTTCTCCGATGCGCACTTGGAACGTTCTGTTTGAGAGGAATTCTCAGACCAACCCCTACCAATTCTAATTTGTGAATTAGTCACTTGTGGTGAACTATATTGAATGCTTTCGCGTAGGCCATGGGTTGTCATCGGTCCAACTCCTTTATCCATGCATTGAGTGAGCTAATCAAATTAGTGATAGTTGTTCCACCAGGAACAAATCAGTGCTTTCTATGGGGATCAGGTTATTCCTTCGTGCTTTGTCTAAGTCTCTGAACTACTATTCTTTCCATTACTTTTCCAATGGTGCTAGACAAATTATTGGTCTATAATTCTCTACCATTTGTTTATTGTCTTTTTTGAAAATAAGCATAATCTCAGCCTTTTTCCATGTAGAAGGTGAGTCTAACTATTGTTTGAACATTTTATTTAACAATGTGGCAAGTTGGGTTGCCCAGTTTTTCAAATTTATTGTCAGGATTCTCTTTGGACCAGCCGGCGAATTAATATTGAGTCCAAAAAGAGTTTGAGCTGTTTTAATATTTGTGAACTCAATATCATTGATTGTTTTGGTGTTTAATTCCAGTTTGGTAAATGGTTTTCTTTACAGTAGTCTTCAAAAAGTTCTGCAATTTCCAGGGGGCCAGATATTGTGAGCCCATTTTCTTAAGATTGTCCTAGGCGAACCCAGTTTACAAGCAATCTGTTTCTCAATATAACAGTAAAAATTTTTAGTTCTGCTCTGCACAACTGGCTCTTTGTATTCTTCTCTTTTTCTTCGTATGTCTGACGTGAACCTTTTAGATTATTCTATCTACTTTATAATATACTTCTGTTTTAGTCCTTCTCTTCCTTCTATACTTGTTCTTGGCATTTGATTCTGATATGCTTCTTAATTTTATGGTTGATCCATAGTTTGTCAAAATTTTCCTTCTTATATTTTGGTGAACGATTGGACAAAAGTTTTAAAGACATTTCACAGAATTCAATGTAGTTTTCTTCAAATGAGCAAAAAGAACATTGAATCTAATCTGACTTATTACACTCAATACATCCTAAATAGCATAGAAAATAAATGTCCTTAAAGTTAAAGTGTTAATAAAGGACTGTATTTACACAGATTTTAATAAGGCATTTGACTTCGTGAATCATTCTTTACTTTAGCAAAAATTGAAAACTTTTTGCTTTTCCAGTGCTTTATTAAAATAGATCTCTAATACCTAAGTAATAGAACTGAAATTGTGAAATATGGCAATACTAACTCTGAAGGTTTTACAATATTATCTGGAGTACCTCAAGCTTCCCACCTGGGTCCACTGCTTTTCATAATTTTCATAAATGATCTAGGCACTGTGTTTTGAAGACATTGAATTCTTGCTTTATGTAGACGACTGCAAAATTTTTAGAGAATTTAAATGTAATGTTGATTTACTCTAATTACAGCTTGCTCTCAATAGTTTAGTTAAATGGTGTGAAGTCAATGTTCTCATTTTAAACCCTGAAAATATAAATTTATCACTTTCTTACACTTAAAAATTCCTTTCTTACTTGTGTATCCAATTAACTTGTCTTTATTAGAAAAATAAACTGTTATTTTTGATTTAAATAACTTATTTTTGATTCCATGATGTCCTTAGTAAATCACATTGATTACATGATTAACAAAGCAAACCAACTGCTTGGGTATATTAGGAGAATTTGTAATGAGTTCAATAATATTGAACACTTTGAAAACTTTCTATAAGGTTAGTTAAACCCATTCTTATGTATTTATCAGTAGATTGGTCCCAATTTTTTCATATTTATACCCGTAAATTAGAAACAGCCCAACGTAAGCTTTTAAAATTGCAGCAAATCGCCTTAATTAACCAGATTAATTTATTGATCATGACTACAGCGCAATATCAACTTCCTTAAATATCCTTTCACTCTCCTCATTGAGGGACTGTACTGATGTGATTTATCTGTACAAGCTAATTAATCAAACTGATTGCCCACTTTTGTTAGAACAACTGAGGTTTCAGGTTCCCACAACGACAACGACAACAAGAAAAAGAAACGATACATTTTCGCTCTTTCATAATTTTCATAAATACTTCACTTCTACTTATTCTCTTAACAATCCGCTTACTCAAATGTGTAAATGAGCAAATAATAACCACATTAATATATAGGAACCAATTACCTCAAAATTGTCAGAGAAGCAAAGAGAAAATTGCTTGACTTCAGTTAAATGTGTATAATCTAATTTTTGTTTGAATGTTTATCTTCTATTTATAGTCTATTCATGTGTTAAAATTTCAATTTGGTACAAACCTCAATGCATATTGTAAGAGTCCGTAAATAAATAAATAAATTTATAAAATAAATAAGTTTCAGTGCATATAAGTAGCTTGTAATTGATTGCTTTGATCATTAATTTTAATTCATCTATATTTTTATGTACACTTCAAATCTTAATATGGATTATGAATAGTCCTCCTGTCTAATATCGTATTCAAATCATTTACATCAGCAAAATTTGTGGTGATTACTTCAAAGAATCAGTTTTGTGTGTGTTCTATCTAAAATAGAGAGGACTGGATATTTATAACTCTCCATAACATTATGTTCTAGATATGGTAATGTTTCTAAATTATTTATACACATCACTTTTTGCAAAAATTGTTATATTTTTTCTTTTGTAACTCTTCTTCATTTTATACTTTAAAGTTATTGCATTCTTGTAATTATTCTGGTGTAATTCTTTTTGTGCAATTTATTGTACACTTTCTTACTTGGCATTTGGATACGTGGATAATATTCAAATACTTTTTTCTATATCCATGCTTGTAAACTGGATGACTATACTTATTTATTTTGTCATTCTTAACATTTATATTGAAGGCATATCACATAAATAAAATAAAAAAATAAACTTCATTTCTTTCATCTCTGTTTTTTGAAGTTGTCAACTCTATGTTCCTTAAGATGTTTTGCTATTGTTGCAAAGTGTGCTCCAAAGAAGTTTAGTTTTTCAATGACATTTCCAGGAGGGATTTCTCTCCTCCTTGATTACTGCTTGTGAAGTTGTGACAATTACCAGATGATCACTCTGCCTAATGTTTGGTCTCAGAATGGAGGAGTGATAATATCTTCTTAGTTCCTCTTGTTTTGGTCTTGAATTTATTGCAGGTGGTCTGTAGATTTCTCCAATGATAAATTTTGATCTACCAATCCACACTCTCAGTTATGTTTCTAGGTCAGGTTATTTGAGTTCATGGATTGTCGTTACTCTCATGGTGGTTGACTCAATTCTTTGCCTGACATAGATTAGAACCCCACCTCCTTGTCTACTTGTCCTGACATTATGATAGATGGAAAATCAGGGATATGCATCAGATTATTGGGAATATATGAATTCAGCCAAGATTCTGTGATTATCATCATGTCTGGGTTTACGGTGTTAACTTCCTCCAAAAATTGATTTAACTTTGGCATTTGAGATCATATGTTAGTTGACAGTATTTTGGGATTAATTGTTGAGTTTACTGTTGCTGCCCGTTCCGTTTCCCTCCAGATTGACGATCCTTGGTTTACCCCTGAAATATCTAATGACCAGATTTAGGATCGATTTCCGATTGTCGACCAGTTGTTCCCTGAGGTTCATCATTTTCTCTGCAATGGAGTAAGGTTATTATTGGCTTTAATCACAGCAGGTAGCTTTCGGGCATTTCTCAGTATGTCTTTAGCTATGTAGGAGTGTTTCATAAGAACCTTGGGGTTGATGGTGTCTTTATCTAGCCTATTTACTTAGTCTCAGTCTGTGTAATGGCGGTCATTTGCCAAATATTCTCTCTCATTCTTGTATGCAAGAAAGGCTGAACAAACATGGGGCCCATGAAAATCTCAGCAATGAGATTGCATTTTGAAAAGCGAAGCGATTCGATAATCTCGTAGCCAGGGCAGACAGACAGATGGTCCCGCAAACGGTCTTCCGCAGACATCACTGCAAGCTCGTTCACTGATCTTGGCTTTATGTCCAGGTGCAGAGCTTGGCAACACGTGATACTGCATTGAAAAATTACCGAATTTTTTCGGTATAATTTTGTCCTTTCTAGCAGTGATAAAGAATGGAGAAACATGTCGTCATACCCATAACTGTCCCTTCTTCCCATGCATCCCAAACTTCCTTCTTGCATGACTTTGTGTTTATCACAAAATAAGATTCTTTGCTTAAATTTGACCCTATCGCTAACTTTTGAGAAAATAATAGCAGTTTCCTTATTAGGCACCATATTTATAACTAAACCTGTATTAAACACTGACATTGGACGCTAATAGACATACTAACTATTCTTATGCGAGGAAACACAAGTGTAATGTTTAATTCAAAATTAATGATTGAAACATGTTTAATTTACACACACATATTATTTAAGAAATTAAATTAAGAAATAATATTAATGTACTATAATATTAATTAACCTTTTAAAATATTAATATGAATTAAATTTTAAATCAAATTAAATTGCATTCCATTTATTATTTAGCATTCATTTACTTTATTATTTATTATTTTTATTTTATTTGTTAATCTATATATATATTTATTTAAATTAAATGTTAGTTTTAATTAACAAGTAAAAATTTTAATATTAATATTCTCTTTTAAGTAATTAATGCTTGTATTTATTTCTTAATATTAATTAAGAAACACTCTTCTGGAAAAGGCTCCTCGAAAAACTTTTAACAATGTAAGCTACCCTCCTTGGCAGGAATCCCTTGCTCACATGACATGTTAATGGCTGTTAATAATAGTAGTAGTAGTAGTAGTAGTAATAATAATAATAATAATAATAATAATAATAATAATAATAATAATAATAATAATAATAATAATAATAATAACAATAATAATAATAATAAAAAATAACAATCATAATAACAACAACATATTAATTTATTTTTATTACAAATTTTCTCAAAGTTGGCAACTAATAATGTCAAAATAGATTAAACAAATACTTCACCCACTTAATATGAACTAGGAAAATAACATTTTAATTGTAGCCTTGTTTATTAATGTATAATTAAGATTTAATTAGAAAATGTAATAAGGAATAATTAACAAAACTGGGCCTGAAAGCCTGAACGCTCGTATCATCTTAAGGTGTCAGAGCTTCTTCAGTTCGCCGTAAGAGGGGAGATCGGGGAGGAAAGAAACGGTCCTTACTCCTATGGTGCAGCACATGTGTTGACAGTCTCTCCACATGCGAAATACAAAGATAGACGTAGGTCATCACTCAGGTCAGATGGAGGATGGTCGATGAAGGACATTAAAAGGTTCTCTTCAATGAAATCAACAAATATTATTTCATATTTAAACTTTTCCAAAATTGTAATTGTGAGAGGTTTACATTAAAAACGAAACATTGAAAACTTAAACACCCAAGCACAAAACACCGATGATAAAAAGAATCAACTTTAATACAGTTGTTACTGTGAGTCACCTCAGCTCTTATTTTTTTATTTTCTTGTGTACAGATGATATGTAATACTTTAATACTATGAAAGTATAAGGAACCGTTTAATTATTGTGCTAGAAAGCAAATATTGTATTTAATTTAAATCAATTAATTAGGAATAAATCCTTGCTCCACACTAAGCAGTTTTAATCACGAGTCTCTTCCGATCCTCAGCAGACTTGGACTGCTCACGCGAATACTCTGTACCTATGAGATACGGGAATCTTGTGGTTGGTGGCTCCCGTTGCCTCCTGCAGAGAGAGTCACCAGTGCTCTCCCTCGGCATTCGCTGGGTGCTTCCCCCTTCATGACCCTTTTCCCTTCTTGGGCCAGTGAGAATGACACAACTCAGGTGAGATACGAGAGAGACTGAATGCAGTTTTGTCCGTTTCTAATTCTGTGTATCCCATTGTCTTCAATATTCATGTCCAGATTTCTCAGAATACTTTCTATGGCTTTCTGGTCTTAAGCTTGACATCCCTTTGCATTGGGATTGTCTGCCTCTCTAACTCCATCGAGGATTACATTTTTCTTGCGCAGATTGTGTGGCTCTACCTCTTTCAAAAGCCTGAAATCAGATTTAGGAGTTGCACTGTCTATCTTCAGATTTTTCAGTTCTGTTGATGTATCGTTAAATTTATTTATGGTCTCTGTAGTGATTCCCTGGCAACACACCAGTTTTCAAGTCTTTTTTGTTTTTCTTTGGCATTTCTGATATCTGATGTCAACTTGTTTATTGAATCTGCTAACTTTGGACATCATTTTTCATATTCTTCAGGCTTTCTTTCTGGTCATGGGTTAGCTTTTCCTCGAGTTTTGCTATTTTGTTTCCAAATTCTCAGTTGTTTATTCTAGTTCTTGTAGGCAAATTTTAATCAGTTCTTCGTGGGCAGCCATTGTTGGTTCAAGTTTGAAACACTCAAATTCATTCAATTCTGGTTTTATTTTCACCCTATTTCTGCAGTTGGGATGATATGATGCATGGCAATTTATGCAGTTTACTATAATTTTGGACACCGATTCTTTGCAGATTGAAAGCAGCAGTGATAGTTAACTATATCACTGCTGCTTTCAAAAATGCTCTGTCTCCATACAATTCCTAAGTCTATAATGTGTCATCACCCTCACAATAACCAAATTCACACGGGATTTGGATTCTGCCTCAAGAAGACACACTTCCATATGATGGTGACTTTCATTACTGTTATTGCGAGGTTGAATTCAAAATATATCTCCAGTGCCATATTTAGGTTTGAGACACAAACAGAAAACAGCACGACTCAGTATATGTCACCAGCACTGCAAAAGAGCACTATATCTACATGTCACTTCAGTTATGATTCCACATACCCAAATTAGAGTCAATCGGAAAGAAAAAGCCTGTGCACCTTAACAGCATCAAATTATCAAGCTACTATGCAGAACCACATGTGGAATCAGCTGAATTCATCTCAAAAATGAACTGGCCGTTGCAAAAGGCATTACAAGCAGAAGTAATAGCCTCATGTGTTTACACATCCAAAGTTCCGGTGTCAACCTGACTGTGCACGCCAACACATTCAGATGCACTCAAGCACAGAAATTTTCCACATCTTAAGGCATCCAGAGCAGTCAAAGGGTTAACAACCGTTTGAGGTTGTAACCATTAGGCGCTGCTGAAGGCACGTTTACAAATGCAAAGGTTCACATTTGCTCGTAATTCTTACCTTCAGCCATTCCTTTTCGGTAAGACTATCTGAATAGTCCACTTCTTTTCTTTGACGAGTCCCACGACCTAGGAATCTATCATCTTCTTCCTCTTCAAAGGTCCAGCGTTCCACCTAAAATTAAAATGAATGATGAAACAAACTGTTACTAAAATTAAGAGTGGAACTGAAAATTGAAGGTAGGAAGGGTGACTGAAGTAAACAATTGGTAGGTGACTATCAAGTTCATTATCGTTTAATTTCTGTCTTTTAGAAAGTTTATTGAACTAATAATTGGTTGAAGTAATGTTGATATAAAGCAAATGGACACCTTCCTTGTCTTATTACTGTCACCTCACGGATTACAAAGCCAGTGGCAAACCCTCATTCAATGCCCAACTTCTCTAGAACATTTGCTGAATACAAAACACACCATCCAACAAAAAACACTCATTTCAGTTTGTTAGATAGTAGAATATTAACTGGTTAGAAGTGTGGTGATGTGAAACAAACATGTTTTCATTGTTTCCCAACCAAAATTCTTTAGTGTCCCTTAACTTAGAAACCACTGTGTTTCAAGCATGTTGCAGTGATGGGTGGGATTTGAATAACAAGCTGTCAGCTAGTAAAACATGGCTGAAGAATTAGGAATGCCGAAAGTTAAGAATAATGATAATCATATAGCGTCAAAAAGAAATATTTTTCACATTCTTTACCTCATCATCATCTTTTACAAGCCAATCAGGAAGTTCTGAATCCTCCATTAGGCGAGGTTTACGATTAGGTCCCAATTTTGCTTCTTCCCGTCTGCGCTCCAAGTCCATTCGATGAAATAATGCCAGTTCATCTGCATTACGTGCAATCATATGATTTATTGATTCATCATCAGGAACTTCATTTTCTTCCTGAAAAACCAACTACATTTACTTGCACGTTTCTCCATGCTAGTGGAGGAAAATAGTAAAACAAGAAGAACATACATGCATACATTTACACTTTAATGCACATGCACTCGTTTAAACCTGTGACTCCCATACATACATGCACACACAAATCTGATTACCTCTTCCTCAGCTTCATCCTGATGAAGTATACTCTGGAGAAACTGTTGTCGTTCAGAACCAGTTGACTTTTGGTCAAACATTCCAGCTTGAATAACTTTTTCATCCATGTTAAGCTTGTAGCGTGCTGCAGCAAGAATTCTTTCTTCTACTGAATTAACTGTCATGAGACGTAAGACACGTACTTCATTTTGCTGACCAATTCGATGAGCTCTGTCTTGGGCTTGCAAGTCCTACATTGTGAAATTAAATTAGATATGCAGGGGTGATCTTCACAAAATAAACTATATCTAGCTTTTACTGTATTTATCCGAATATAAGACATGGGTTTTCTACATATCTCATTCGAAAATTAGCGGGTTGTCTTATATTCACAGATTAAGCATAGTCAGTGAGGGTTTGTTTTTATACTGCCTCTCCTTGGGAAGAAACTGATGCTAACATAACAATGAGTCGCAAACGTGACAAATATCATGTGTGTCTGGAATTCCTAATTATAATGAATATATTAATGTCTGTTATCTTCTTTACCTTATTGCAATAGTTTCTTGAACTTAATAAAACAGACGCAGTATTTTTTATAACAATTTATTTCTTTTGACTTTTTGACCCTGTTTGGGGTCTTTTTCAAAAATCTATTGTCCAGGATTGTTGACACATCGTAAACAAACAGTTAGCATTTTGATAAAAAATTGTCATTGGTATAAAAAACCTGATCAAGTCATCAACATCTTTGGTCAACTGATACATCATGGAAATTTTGTATCAAAATGCTAACCGTTTGTATGTGATGTGGTGTCAACAAACCTGGACAATAGATTTTTGAAAAAGACCCTAAATAGGATCAAAACGTCAAAAGAAATAAATTGTTATAAAAAAAATACTGCATCTGTTTTATAAAGATCAAACCATTACAATAAAACTCCTAATTATATTCGTAGACAGTTATTTTGGCATTCAGCACCATTGGCCAGCAGATTCAGACCAATATTTTTTGGGGATCAATAAAGACAGAATCTCAAACAAAGGCATTGTAGTAAGAGAAACACAACATGAAAATGAAGCTTTGTCAAGATTTTGTTAAATGATGTTCAACGAGGCCCAAGCGCCACTGAACAGATGTCTGGCAAGTATGAATCTGTTTTGAAAGAGATGGAAATGAACAAATCCACACTGATAGAACGCATTCAACATCCAACCACCAAGATTGATATAAAAAAATCCCATAACCTTTGGTAATTTTGCTCTCTCTCACATCACTTCTGGAACAAAGGTACAGGGTTGCAGTTCACAATTGGATCATGAGACTTTAAATGATGCAAATTTAAAGTTAATGGTTGTTAAAGAATCAGAGATCATAGATACAGTAGGACAAAAACTGACAAGGAGGGAATGTTCTTTAGTGGCATCACACGAAAGACTAAGAACACAAATTCAAAGTACTAAACTTTCAGATTCGTGTTTGTGCATATGCATGTGCGTGTTCGTATATATGTGTGTGTGTTGAGGAAAGGGACTAAAAAGTCAGAGGGCAAACTAATATGCGAGGAGGACCAGACAAACAATGATACATGGGAAGTTGAAGATGGTACTGACAATAATGACGATGATGATGACCTCATAGAACAAGAAAATAGTGAAAGCTCGGTCTATATGTTTCAATACTCTCAAGACAATTTCCTTGACAATAAGACAATTTGTGATTTTATTTTGACTAAGTAGCAAGAATTTGTTAAAAATTTGAAAAGTTCTCAGGAGGCTTCTTGAAAACCAGACAGTCGTCTTATATTCGGGTAATTATGGTAACGTTCCTGGCATCAAAAAACTTACTTGATGCGGGTTCCAATCAGAGTCAAAAATGATGACCGTATCAGCTGCTTGCAGATTGAGACCTAATCCACCAGCACGTGTACTCAAAAGAAAAAGAAAATACTCCGAGTCTGGGCTATTAAATTTTTTCAATAAATCTCCTCTGTCTTCTGCTTTAGTGGTACCATCTAAGCGGAGATACATGAAGCCACGCCAACTTAAATAATCCTCCATAATAGTCATTAATTGTGTCATTTGACAAAAGAGCAGTACACGATGATTTGTTGCTTTCAGCTTCGGCAAGATACGATCCAAGAGCTCAAATTTTCCTGATGCACGATACAAGTCAGGGCTGTGAACAGAAATCACATTATTGATTTTATTCATATTGAATATTATGAATGTAAGAAAATATAAGAGAAATTTAGAGATACATGACAAGAGAAAAACATAAAACCACAAATGTACAGAAAATACAATCTTACCCAGTAACTACTCCACTCTGACTACCTATGTGATCACAATACTTCTCTTCTATGTTCTGAAACATGAATGGATGATTGCACAACTTTCGAAGTTGCACGATTGTATTCATAAGGGCCTTAGCTCCTCCTTTTCCTTGTTTTCCCTTCTCAGAGCCATCTGTCAATAGAACTCCTTTGCTCTGCATATGCCTACAAACATACAAACATTTTAAAACACAATCAAGGAACAAATCATAATCAATAAGTACATGCATTTTTTCCTCTAAACAGTTGGGACAATAATTTCAATTTTTTGTCACATTTTTGTTTGAAACAGTATATATTGGATTTGTTACAGAAGAAACACTGGATGGACATATCAAACATTTTGACAATCAAACACTGAAGGTTCTGTGGTCGTCGTGCCCTCGAGACCAATGGACTCCCTTCCTGCATTTGTTCGTTTGCAGTTGGCTAACTTGTCAATGGCTTCGACTCTTCATTTTGTGATGTCCTCGTCCGATAAAAATGTAGTGCGCCACGAGAAATAATTAAAATTAGGAAGTGCAGTGTTATGTGCTCTTCTGTAAAAATTCTTTTTTTCTATTAACATTACATTGAATTTACTTTTTGTGTGATAAATATTATGTTTATTTTAAAACCGAGACTTGAATGAGAGATGCGTACCGATGCACGTGGTTCCGGCCTTGGTGCTGTTATGTGGCGAGCTCTGATTGAGAGCTTTCTATTTACATTCGTGGCAGTTTTCTTTTACTGATTGTGAGAGCATGTTAAGAAATTTTCCACATACGTAATTAAATTTAAATATTTCCCGAACTCGCGTACGTGCATATATTTAAGCGAAACTCTTAGACTTGTGCATAGGGATGTTTTAACAGGAGCTATTAGCACTTTACGAAGGGGTGTGTCTGATCAGCTGGCGCGGCGGAGGGATAATTCTCTGAAATACATGTGATGTTCACTTGTTTTCGCGAACTGTCACTTTGGCTCATCCTTAGGAAAATCGTTCTATATACACACTTTAGTAAAGCTTTTGACGAAATCACTTCCTACTGTGGAGTAAATTACAATAATTTGGGATAACGGATAAGCTTTTACAATGCATCACAAATAATTTGACAAACAGAACACAAATTGTTAAAATTAATGGTGCGTTATCAGATAAATTTGAATTATTGTTTGGAGTACCACTTAGGTTACCATCTGGGGACGTATCATTTCATAATATTTCATTGTGTGGTTAAGAAGTCTGTGGTCTTTTTATAAGTATTACCTGTAAAGAACTCGTTGTAAACCAGACATATCACATTTGACAATGTATTCCACTTTATCTGGCAATTGAGATTCCACTTCCTTTTTCAGTCGCCGCAGTAAAAACGGCCGGAGAACTTTATGCAACCGACGAATAATCAGAATAGTTTCTTCTTCATTAAGTTCAACCTTAAAAAAAAAATAATAATAATTTTATAACAAATATAATTTTTTTAAAAGTTAAATCAAACATTCACTTGCTGATTATCAAAATACAAAGTTATTCATACCTAACTTTAAAAACTAGTCACATAAATTTAAAAGAAAGTATTGTATGCATCAAGCACAGAAACCTCTCAGTGTGGGGCAAAGGACAAAGGGCGAGGAGCAAGTGAACTGCTGTGTCCTGACACTGAGTTAGTTTACAGACAAGTAAATAAAAATGGCCTCCTATTAAACTTCTTCAGTCACATGCCCATGTTTTCTGAACAGTTACACCATTAGCCAGGTTGCCATAAGTTGCACTAACTTGCCATGTGTAGATATGTCTTGTCATGCATAGCTTGGGGTTTTGTGTAAATATAAATGCCTTACATAAGCAATAAATAACTGTATCTTACTTCATCTTAATATCATGATCCCACATCCAATCATAATGTATGAATGATGAAATCAAATTCGCAATTCTACTTTAACAATGTGATTGTTCTTAAGCTTAAAGAAGGTTAATAAAACATATTTCTATCAAAATATTTGTTTTTAATGAACAAATACCAAAAGAAAGAAAAAAAATTAATTTGAAAATAACAAGAAATCACAGGAATCCACAATTTCTAAGTGGAATTAGATTATTTACAATACAACTGTTCTTTTACACTTGTCAAGGGACCACAAATATATTGTTTAATTTCAGAAAAGTATTAATGGAGGGCAACTGCTTTTGCTATGTAATAAAATACTGAATATTATTAATTTACTATTGCATTACTAACCTGCAATTAGTTCAACAAGATTTTTGGAAGTAGAGAAAATGGAAAGAAAGTGCTCATTTATCTAGCCACAGATCATTGATAAGACATCACACTATGTAAATCTCTAAAAATGTAGACAACCAGTAACACATTAATAATTTTCTATATTTTCAAAATTTTGGGCTCTCACTGAAAATAAGGGGCAATTCTAACTTCACCTGATCACAAACTGTCAATATACAAAATTCACAGGCATATGTCCTTTGCATACACGCAATCAGAAAAAAGTATAAATGACAGGAAGAAATAAATAAATTTTAATTTTGAAAGTTTAAAAATACAAGCAATTTTATATTGTGAACGCAAAAGAATTCAAGGGACTGGAATACATTGGTGTTAATGAGAGAAAATCATTAATTTCTGGGATCTTAAAAGTGGGGTATTATTGTATTAACATATTTACTGAACTTCAAACAACAGACTCAATGGCCCCGTGCATAATGATATCTTACTTAATCTTACTTAATAAATTGAACTCTTTCTTTGGATGTACTACAGGATTAACATTTGTTAAATTAAAAAGATTTCTAAAAATTAAAGGACAACACAGTATAAATTATTTGAAACAGTTTGTGAAAATTTGTTTACAATTTTTACCTTTTCTCCAGTAGTTGCAAAGGGCGCATTAAACCACTGTTCAAATGTGCTGCAAGATTTAAAAATAGAGGGCAAGAGGAAGTTCAGCAATGCCCATAATTCAGGCAGCTTGTTTTGTAAGGGAGTGCCAGTCAGTAATAAACGATGCGTTGCAATGTAGTGGGAATTGAGAACTTGAGTAAGTTTGCAATGATGATTTTTCATTCGATGTCCTTCATCTATTACCATGTACTTCCAATGAAGCTGAAATATAATAAGCCATTTATTATATAATTCAACAAAAATTTCATTATATATTTGTAAATAATTCAACAAGGAATTATTTGTGTGTAAAAACTTACCTTTGCCAACATGCCTTTGTCTTTAATAACATATTCATAAGTTGTAAGCAATACATTAAATTTTGTTGAACGCATTTGACTCTGAATCTGTCGACGCATGGCGGGTGACCCTTTGTATGCCACTACAACTACTGAAGGAGCCCATTTTTCAAATTCAAGAACCCAATTTGACAACGTTCTAAAAAACAAAACAATGAGCCAAAAATTATACTGAGCAAACAACTTTAATAAATACAATCACCAACACAACCATACATGTATACTTACGACAATGGAACAATAATCAAAAATGGACCATTCACTTTCTTCTTTTCCATTAAATAAGTAATCAAAGCAATGGTTTGAATTGTCTTTCCTAAACCCATTTCATCAGCCAAAATACCATTCAAATTATTGTTGTACAAGGACACCAGCCATTCTAAGCCCTATTGAAGGTAAATCACATTACATAATTTTTTTAAACAACAAAAGTAAGGAAATTATGGCAAGAGCTTCGTTTTAATTATTTACCTTTATTTGATATTCTTTCAGTTTACCATTCACAAGAATAGTTGCTTGTTCTGTCACTATTTCATTTATTGTATGAGCAATGCTAGAAAACAAACAAAAAATTAAAAATGCATCCTAAAAATTATAATAAAAATAATAAAACGATTCTTTGATTTTCTTCACCTGTAATATGTCTGTTCTTCTGTTGAGGTCTTATATTCATCATCTTCAACTTTAGCCTTCTTTATCATCTCACGAGCTTTGTCTTCTTCAGTCTTATCCTCATCCATTGCATCTGTTTTATTCATTTCTGAAAAAAACGTCAAGGCACCGTAACTAATGGTGCTACAACAGCATGAATTTTTTAGATTGATAACAGTTATGGTGCATTAGTATACAATTATTTCGCAATTTCTGTCCATACTAACACATCTCAGCCATCACTTGTAAAACTCCTTATCAATCATAGCACACTAGACATGAAACTTTAATTCATTTAAAGGTAACATATCAACACAAATTCAACAATCCAAAACTCCTCCTTTCCATACACTCAGAAACATAGATCAACAATGAAAAGTTATTCTGAGAATTTCAAACTGCTGTGTCATGCTCAAACTGCTGCATTCACACTGTTTCATTCCCATGTTAAAACTGAACTGATTTTTAGAAGAAATTTTATTTAGCAAAAAAAACCCACACTCTCTACCTTCAATATTGTACTAATGCAATTTTTTAACATAGAGAGTTCACCAAAAATGGGACACACACCGTTTTCTTTGTCATTCTTTGCTGGTCAGAGGAAACAATTGAAAGAAAAAATTTGGAGCCATTTTTGAGTCATATCTCTTTTTATACATTGCATTAATTTCAAGCAGAAATTAATCTAAAAATAAAGTTTAAAAAAAAACTACACATATTACTATTATTATTATTATTATTATTATTATTATTATTATTATTATTATTATTATTATTATTATTATTGAACCGGCAAATTAAACAAGAAAATCTTAATAAAATTAATAAAAATATTAATAACATAAAATAGTGGTACATTAATAACCCAGGCACCAAAAAAAATTGTCAGACCCAAAGACTTGACATGTTTCTCTATGAACATTGAAGTGATGAATCTAAATCTGAAGCCAGAATTGCACCACCACCTTCCAATTTTTACTTTCTTGTATACATACGTATATACGGAGTAATATACGTATATACGGAGTAATATACATAGTATAGAGAAAGTTATATAATGCTGTGCGAAAAAACTGCAGATTTTCAGCAGAAAAAAAGTCATTGCTGAGCACTGGTGGCGAAAATGTGCATAAAACCAGTTGCTAAATTAAGAGAAAAAAATCCTCTAACACGTGATGTAGCCAGAATCCCTGATTTGTGGGTCCTTGAACAAAATTGGAAGCAAAACGTCTGTCCATCTGTGAACACTACTAGCGCCTAAACCACACGTACAATCTTTTCCAAATTGAAGAATCCCCAGTTGATATGACTCTAATTGAAGTTTTGAAATTTTGAGAAACATTCTTTACAATTTGGAGGTACTTTACATGAAGCTGGACATTTTCAAAATTTTCTCAAAAACGGCTCCAAATTTTTTCTTCAGTGAGATTAATCAGGGAGAAGAAGAAAAATTAAATAAAAAAAGCATAAGATAAAGAAAAAAGAGAAAGAAAAAGACGATTCTATCCATATGAAAAATAAAGAGAGCACAATTACTTACGCGTGTCTTGATCATCATCATCAGAATCTTCCTCTGATCCATCTTCATCATCATCATCTTCATCATCTTCGTCTTGAGGCAGAGCTTCCCAACCAGGATGAGCATCCAACCAGGCTTGCAACTGACTAGCAACTGGTGCGTCCTCTCCCGACAGTGTTTTGCCTGTAAAATTAACAAAATAATTCAATAAACTGACACAAATTCCCACGTGAAAAACATGAAAATTCAGCATCAGGAATTACGTAATATACAGTAAAATCTGCCTAAACTGGAATCAATTGGGACAAAAAATTATTCCGGTTTAGGGAGGTTTCCATTTTATGCAGGGTTGTCCTTTTATGACACTTGTTATATTAATATTTCTGTCCTGAAACTAGTAACATGACTTTATTGTTATAAAAATATATTGACATATAACTTATTTATGGAAGAAATCATCGATAAATGAATATTAAACATAATTACATCTAACAATTAAAAGGAAAAATTTCACTTGTTCACTAAAATAAGGTTATTTTTTCCAACATTCATCTAGAGATTTTGCTTTTTCATTTTCTTTCTAACACCTTTTCAACTGTTTTCTGAAGTTGAAAAAATTCAATATTTAGTTTTATGTTTTTTTCCAACCATTGCCAAACTGATTGTGAAACTCATAATAACACATCATCTCACTGGGCAGAGGCTGCACCCAAATTTCTTACACACTTTTTCAGCGCACAATGCATCGCAGCCCAGAATATTAGGTCTTTCTGATACCCTTGCATGGCCTTGACCAATGCGGCTCTTGTCAAGGGGTTACGATTGTCAACGTGGAGCCAGAAGATGCGTGAATACAAGCCAGGCCCATACACCTTCCCATGCTCAGAGAGCCGGGAGAGGGGGAATTCCCCTACGGCTCCGCCTTGAGACACAAATGACCCCTGGGTCGAATTCTACACTAACAGTTGAAGCCCCTTTCCCTCGCTGTGTGGCTGCAACGACTGAAAATCATATCATATGGACAGAGATATTAAAACAGACTTGCAGATGTATTTATTTCGTTAAGAGTATCTCGCGTCTCTCTGCCAACTGCATTACATTCACAGAAATTCCTTTTTATAAAGGTTTTTATGAAGGGCCGGACAAACTTTCCAGTTAAGGCAGGTTTCTGGCTTGTACAGGTTCCAGTTTAGACAGATTTTATTGTACTATATTTCCTCATTTTGAGGCCTGAAATTTGGGGGAAAAATGTCATACAAATATTGGACTCAAGTTTATTTACCACAAAATTTATATAATTTATCTCTGCCCAAATTCCTATCCATTGGTTTGTCCTCGTCCACGTCTGATGAATTATGAAACAATGTGTTTCCTGACACTAAATAACCAAATGATAAAATTCAACGACCTCCTACTGACAATTTTTATAATCTGCAACATCTTTTGGGCAAGTATGATGTACCACTTGGTCTGCACTGGATATGCAGACCTTGTACCACTTGGTGGTTGTTTAAAATCATTAACTTCTATTTTTTACGCATGTTAAACGATGTTTTTGATCACAGGAATTCAGTTGTCTTTTGGTCTTTGATTGAAATCTTCAGTTCCTCCTCTAAATCCTTTTCCTAACATGTCTCTCATTGCCTTCTGGCATCACGTGAACAGTTGGGTTACTTTTTCCATAGTCAGTCTCTGATTTATTTTCTCATTCCTCTCCCCTCAAATTCCCCTCAAGTTGAGCAGCTCGATTTCAAATCACTTTTGCAACCTGGATCTCTTCTAACTTGCTATTTAAAATCTTTTCCGAACTATTTTATGGCAGAACATTGGAAAACGTAACCTAATATACCATTAAAAAATAAAAATTAAAAAGCACAAACACAAGTGAGACATGTAAGTATAACAGTAAATCCAATAAAAAAAATTAGTATCAATGTGTAAGACGTGCATGATTTTAAAGCCCAAATTTTTTTGAAAAGAGCTGCATCTTATACGTGGAAGAAAGGAAGGAAAGAAAGAAAAGGAAAACACCAATAACAATAACAACACCGATTTACTGTACTCTTGGTTATCACACACACACAAAATCATAAGATTTACTGCACTCTTGATTATCTCCAATATCTCAACGTGTTACTTCATATATGCAAATTTAACTAAAAGAATATTAAAATAGATATGTACAGTGAAATCTCAGTATAACGGACTTCTGTATTACTACATTACAGTTTTATGGGCATATTTAAAACCCCGTTTAAATGCCCTAGGTTAAAGTGTAAAGATATTTCAGTTTAACGAACTCCCTACTAGGGCCAATTTCAGTATTACATAGTAAAACTGGTTGGATTAAAATGTTTTTTTTTTTTTTTTTTAATAATATTATCATTCCTGTTGAATTTGATGTTGCCCTATCATTTTTGGATTAAGAATTTCCTAATAAGACCTAATTTGCTATAATCACAGCATATAGAAACAGTAGTCGTCATTTTTGGATCATGTGGTGGAGAATCCTGATTTTTTCAATTTCAAATATGATTCTCTGGAAATTCATTTCATGTCTTATTAATGATAGCGAATGCTCTGGTTGCAAATACGTGTTGTAGTGGGTAGAGTACTAAGTGCAAAAGTTACAAGTACATGTGCAGAAAAATTTAATTGTTCCCGAGAGTTCTCAGATCATTATTTGATGTAGAACAATTTGTGGAAAGCAACTTGTTCAGAAAGACAAAACAAACTTCCATCAGAGAATATTTTAATGAACGATAAGTTGTTTTTTTCCATTATTTTTGTGTATTGGGCAAATTATTTAAAATAAATTAGTTAAAAATGTGCTCTCGAAGAATAAATAAAATGATTTTATGATGTACTTTACACTGAGATTTCACTGTAATACACTATAATTTCGTATATAATCTACCAGAAAGTAACACAAACTTTAATATTTGCATTAATACCACTAGTTTGAATCATACCTGTAGCAATCTCAATTACTGAAATTCTCTTGTCGCCATCTTGAGAAGTTTCATCAGTTTGCATTTCCATTCCCTCTCCTCCTTCACCATTTTCAGCATTCTGCTTCTTCTTCTTCTTCTTACGCTTCTAAAAATAAATATGCCACCAAAAAAATTGATATTCTTGAATAACTTTGCACACATCTCATTGTGGAACAGATTTTAATGCCTAATGAAACTAACAATCACTCAAATTGCAGCATCTTCAATTCTCATTAGTGTGTTCAAGGGACACAAGATTCATAATGTGAAGTACATTGGAAGATCATAATTATAAAAAATTATCAAATTGCAACAGAACTTGCATGTCCTTATATCTTCAAAACTGACATTTTCAATATACAAAAATGCATCCATGTTTGTGTGTTTGGGCTACAAAATCTTATGAACCATTGGAGATCTCAAATTTAGCTCAGACACTTTTGAGAAGCTGGTAAAAAGCAGGAGAGGTTTGTGCTCCCAAAAGGTTATTCCAAATTTGGTTACACCACAAATGTTACGAGAAACGATGTAACTAACATTGCATCTACATGTCATTGTTACCAAATGACACAGGTCAAGGCAGAGCATGTGGAATGGGCTAATGGTTAGGAAGGACAGGCAGGATGGCCAGGACGTATGAGGCAAAGCAGGCGGTGAGTGTGGGGCAGCTTCAGAGAGGATTGTAATAAATAAATCCCTGGGCAACACCAGGTAATTAGCTAGTTGTTAAACCCTGAATATATATTTTTTGTTACATATTTGGTAAACATACCTTCTTTTGTTTCATTTCCTGTTGTTTTCGTTTTTGCTCTATCTTATGTTGCTTCACCATTTCAGTCAAGTTACCAATATATTCATCTGTCTGTGAAAGCAAGAAAGCCAATCTCTTGTCTTTCTTCTGATCAATAAGTTTCCTGTAACCTTCTTCATCCTCGGCCATAAGACGACGCATTCGCTCCTTTTCAATTCGTTCTTGTTCTTTCTTTTGCTCTCGCTCAGCATTGGCATGATGATTGAGTACAGCTTTATTGACACGAGCAATTTTAGCAAGATTATTTCTATGATACTCTTTGAAATCTTTTCCATGCTGCAATACAGAAACCAAGAATTCTTGATGTTTCTGACGTCGTTTTCTCTCTGCCTCCAACTTCTGTTGTTTCTCCAGTTTTTCAGTAGCACGTGCTTCACGTAAGCCTTGTCTTTTAGTACGTTTGTATGCTTTTACATTTACAGCTGTCTCTAAAGTCGTGTCTCGTCGTGTACATGCAAGAACCTGAAATTTCAAATATAAACTTCATTAACAACAAACATTACATAAACAAAACAATGCTTACATTTCATAAATTTCATGTCAAAAAATATTTCACAATCATATTGATTTAGAGGAAACAAAATACAATAAAATCTGGAAGCTGTTTACTAACAGAGTAGTCAATGACATTTCCTCAGAATTTATCTTATGACCAATTATTCTTCTTAAAAACTAAAAAAGAAAATAAATTTATTTCCCCTCCTTACCTCACATCGAAGTTGCCTTTGAAAATTAAGCACCCTTAACGCTCTCAATTCTATCTGGGCTTTTATCCTTAGGTCCTCAGGCATTGTAGTTGGCAAATTTGTCAGTTCTTCAATTCGAAGAGCAATACGAGCAGCCACTCTAAAACATACAAAAGTTACACATGAGAATTTTGTAACATGAATTTTAAGGAAAGACTAAAACAATTAATTACAATCATGCACAATAAAAATTTAAAAGATTGCAAAAAGCATTTGCTCTCCTCTTACCTATTTTCTCGTTCTTGAAGAACAAGCAAAGGGTCAATACCAATGGGTCTAGCAACAGAAGTAACACGATTCTGCTTTTGTGACTGAGCTGACGGAGGGCATGGTTGTTGCTGCTGTTGCTGATGTGGGGGCTGTGGCATCTGTTGGTTTGGTACAGGTGGCATCAACCCACCAGAGTTGTGCTGCATGGAGGATCGTAAGCCAGGCATCGCGGGTGGCATGCCAGGATGCGGCATACCAGGAGGCATTTGACCAGCAGGAGGAATAGGCACTCCCGGAGGTGGCTGGGGAATGGGAGATCCTCCTCCAGGGGGCATCGCTACGGGAGGGCCAGAGCCAGGGAGAGGAGGCTGCGGCGGAGGCTGTTGCTGAGGAGGCATGAGGGGAGGGGTGGGCAACGGTCCCGGAGGGCCGCCAGGCTGAGGCTGCGGAGGTTGCTGCATCATCCGAGGGGGCGGAGGACCCTGGGCCCCCATCGGAGGCCCGATGGGGCCTGGTACAGGCCCTGAAGGTGGCTGCGGAGCTTGGGGCGGTTGAGGTGGTTGCTGTTGTTGCTGCTGAGGAGGAGCGGGGCCAGTGGGAGGAGCCATCTGAGCAGTCATTGGAGACTGGGTTGGAGGCTGGCCACCAGGAGGTCCAGGGGGTCTCATAGGGTGTTGCATCATGCCTGGTGGTGTAGACGAACCTGTAAAAAACATTTTCTTAAATCACATACTTCTAAAAAATATTACTCTCTCAGTAAAATATGTATTTGATTAGTGACAAATAAGGAATATCAGATGCCTCAGTAGCTTCAAAACCAAAAATGTAATCTTAAGAATGAAAACATAGATGAATGCGGAATGAAGATTAAAATATTTTATGTACTGTAATTTTTCTACCTTAAATGAAAACATCCTTGTGCCAAAATACTAATAGTAAATTGATAAACTGCTGAACAATTTGCAACTTATAAATATCTAGGTAAAACCATTGCATTAGAAAAAAAGGATGAGGAAGGCAAAAGTACAAAAACATCATTCAAACAATGCAAAAATAAAGAGGCACTTCAGACACATTAGAAATGAAACAATTATGAAAATTCATAAAATTACATCACAAGCAAAGTTAAAGTATGGCTCAGACGTGCAGATAATGGGCACTCAGAAAACCATAAATGTGGAAGTAGCTCAGATAAAGTTTCTAGTTCAATTTTAAGATATTAAAAATATGCAAATTTCAAAATATTAGAAAAGAGTTTAAAAGTGAGAAACTAGCATAAAAACGAAAGAATGCCAGAGGAAACGGAAAAGATACATAAAAAGAATGGACAGATAGCAACAACCAAGGATGGCATTAAACAACAGACTGAAGAAAAAATGTGAATTGACAGTCAATTCTATAATGTTAATCAACATTAAATAATGTGTGTATGAAAATATGACTAAGAATTTATTAATCATTGAATATTAGAAACAGGCAATAAACAAACCTGAATCAGACTGCTGCTGCATGCTTCTTTGAGGAGGGGGTGGTGGAGGGCCCTGGGATGGTCCACCAGATTGTGGAGCACAGCCTGACATATGGGAAGGGGAGTGTTGGGGTGGTGGATGTTGCTGCTGTTGCTGCTGCTGAGACGGTGGCGGTGGAGGTGGTAATGAGGACTGTGGTGGTTGTTGAGGAGGCTGGGACTGTTGGGATGGTTGGGGTGGTTGGGGCTGGGGTTGCTGCGATTGCTGAGAATGAGGAGGCTGCTGGGAAGATGGTGGTTGTTGTGACTGTTGAGCCTGAGGAGACTGTTGAGGTTGCGGTTGTTGCTGCTGAGGAGGTTGGGACGGTGGGGGTTGAGGGGGCTGAGGTGGTTGCGAGGTCGGCTGAGGCTGTGGGGGCTGTTGGGATTGAGGAGGTTGAGAAGCCTGTGCTTGAGACTGAGTCGGTGGCTGAGGTGGTTGTTGCTGCTGTTGCTGGGCTTGTTGCTGAGCTTGTTGCTGTGCTTGCTGTTGGGCTTGTTGGGCTTGCTGCTGGGCTTGCTGTTGAGCTTGTTGCTGGGCTTGCTGCTGAGCTTGTTGCTGGGCTTGTTGTTGGGCTTGCTGCTGGGCTTGCTGCTGGGCTTGTTGCTGAGCTTGCTGCTGGGCTTGCTGTTGCGCTTGCTGTTGGGCTTGCTGCTGAGCTTGAGTAGGTGTAGGAGCTTGTTGTGGAGGTTGTTGAGGAGGTGGTGTGGGATGAGGCTGAGGTGGTTGCTGTTGTTGCTGTTGCTGCTGTTGTTGTTGTTGCTGCTGAGGAAATGGTGGAGTGGGACACTGACTGGGTTTGCCTTGCACAGCCAATGCCAACTGTGCTGATAAAGGTTGGTTGCGAGCCAGCACTCGATATGCCATAATTTGCACACGAAGTTGTTGTAACTGAGATGCACTAAAAGTATGCTTTGGAGGAGGTTCTTGTTGTCCACCAAAACCCTGTAATCAATGAAGAATTTTGGATGAATATTTAAAATACTGAACAAATTTTTAAATGATAAACTCAGTCAAAAACATTTTTAATTTTAAAATGTAACCTAATTTACAAACACGTTACCAAAACGTATTTATCTGTTTATTTAATGTTGAACTTATAATAATGATGAAATATTTTCTCTCCAGGGTCTGTTTCAGTGCTCAGGTGAGGTCAATACTCATCAGTTATCACATTTTGCAACTTAAATGGTTCAAAGATGAACCAAAATTCAAGTACCAATAAGTAAAAACGACAAGTAGAAAAAGTTTATTTAAGATAATAAGTGAAGTGAAGTAACAAATTGATTCTCTGTTCTTAAATTTTTTTTAAAGATTTACACTACCTGCACTGTTCTTGGAGGATCCATTGAACCTGTTCTTGCCCTTAAAGCAAGTAATTGCGAATATCGTGGGTCTTCTTGAAGACCTTTTTCTTCCATAGAATCAATTGCTCTCTGAAGTGCATTTAAATTATCCATTGGTGCCACCTGGTGAAGAAACGAAAGTTTATTTCATTTGATTGGAAAAAGCTACTTGGAGAACATACAAAATATTAATCAAATAAATAAAATCATAACATTATGACAATATACATTGGAACACAATAATTCAATAAAGTACAACAAATAAGATAGTTCTAGATTGACATTTATTTCCTCATACTACACAATATTAATTAGAAAAATAATCATAAGAAAATATGGAGGGAAACCAACATAGACTTAGACGTTAACACAAATGTGTATTTTCAGACATTTTAATCAATATTAGACTTAAAATACATTTTGTATTAAATAAATTTTTATTTATCATTTTTAAAGTTATTTGTAGCTGCTTTATTAAATACAATCAATCAGACACAAGCTGAGATGCAAGGGCAGGTCTATCCAGTAGTTACAGTTAGAAATGTCCAATCTAGATTTAATGAACTAAAAAATAATTGAAAGCTACCACAGATATTAAAATACCCATTTGAAATTTGGAGAGCAGACAGATGAACAGAATATTTTGCTTAAAACAAATTTTGTCGTAGCAATGGCCCACAAAATGTGAATTCAGGCTACACTATTTTCTATATGGCATGTTATATAGCACTTCACACTTAAAAATATAGTAACCAAGTTGTTCAATTTATAACAATCGTGGTACCCTAGATTTCTTCAGGGGGCTAAGAGATCTGCATTTATTGACATCAACATGCAAAACTGCTTCATCGTAATTCATGAATTTGTGGTGGTCAGTGGTGGTTTGTCCGTAAGGCTTACAGTGTTGCAGCACACAACTGTTTCCCTTTAATAAATAAAACAATTAAGCTCTTGAAGCTACAAGACTCACAACACTGAGTAGAGCTCTTCGGCAGTGCCAGACTCTATATTAAGTTTGGTAATCCCTGTACATTGAGCTCAATTAATTTTTATCGACTTGAACAATGCATGCTACACAGCTCTAAATACATATTAAAACTTATTATTATAACTTCAATTTCTTATATTTAATTTTTACATTCTATGGTACTACAAAAGTACAACAATTTTTCGTTGTCTTCGTACAACTATAAAGAGAGCCAATTGGCAAGGGCACGTTAGCTGCAACCTGCTAGTAGGTATTGTGTTCACCGTTTTAAGTTTGTGATTACCAACGCAGTCAAACAATCCAACTGGCTAAGGAGGCTCAGGGCATCAACTGATGTCTCTGACTGGTAGGTCAGAAGTTAGAGGGTTTGAGATCCACTGTGGCTGGATTTTGGCTGGATTTTCTACACTAGCTTGTAAGCTAGGGTGAGTTCAGCCACTGTCTGGAGGAGAATTGTAGCAGCCGGCTGCTCTGCTCAGTAATTTGTACATGATTTCTCCAATCAACACCAGGCCAATGCTAGAGCAGTACAAACTGGTCACAGACCACATGCGATCTTTCCTTCCTTGTCCTATCCTCACACCCTTACTTACACGCACTACACCACCACACATGCCAGGAGAACAGCCAAGAGCTTAGAGCTTGTCCTGGCTGAGGCATTGCACCACAGGTGGGAGATACCTGCTTGGGGAAAACCCCGCAAGCCTACGAGTACTCGGCGCCAGATCACACCACCCGGCGGGGGACGATCACTGCCAACTCCCGTCATAAAAACATCCACGACACTTAGGGGACTAATGAACCTAGCCGTTGACTCGCTAAACACGAGTCAGTCGGGCAATCCAAGCACAAAGCTTTTCTCATTTTCTACAGACAGGGTCCGCACGCAAGGACTCTGACTCCAGCCAGCTAGATGGAGATGGTTCTACTACCGCCGTCTTCTCACCGTCACAGGTTTACCTTTGTCAGCTGCCTGGCCGCGACGAGGGTGATGTTTGCGGACGAACCTACGCCAAGGCAACGGAGAAGTTAAAAAATGCCGAAATCAGGGTGGAAAATGTTGCGCCAAGGGACTGAAAGAAGAGACTTTCTCGATTCCTGTTTACGCACTATAGAGAAAGTATTGTAAAGCTGCTGGAAAAAACGGCGAATTTTCGGCAGAAAAACTCTTATTGCTGGGCCCAAGTAACGAAAAATTCAATTTTGATATTCCCCGATCGATCTGAACAAACTGGAGGGCCTGCGAGTTTGAAACGAATATTTTGATTTTTGGGGAACTTTTTATTAAGCCTCTGTATTAAATAATAATAATAATAATAATAATAATAATAATAATAATAATAATAATAATAATAATAATAATAATAATAAATTTAAAAAAGGCTCTCATTTGGATTAAACGCTGTCCTTTTAAAGAAGTGGCGCGGATCTCATTTTCCTTGAAATCCCTGATTTTTTGATAGTTGTAAAAGTTCAAAAAGTTTTGTCAGCGTCTTCCTACAACTACAATGATGAAGATGTTTTCATTAATTATATCTGTTCATCAAAAACATCTTTAAATAAGGTCATGTTCAAGTTTTCAAAAATATTCTTAATTTTTACATGATTTTGAGTGAAACATGGGGATTTCTGAAAAACTAGTAAACAATTATTTTCTCAAAAACGGCTTCCTTTTTTTCTCTTGTGCAGCAAAGAACGGCAAAAAATGGTGCTCGTCCTATTTTCGGCGAACTCTTTTCAAAATTAATGGTAGTTTGATATTGAAGATACAACATTAATGATAGAATTTTTGTGTTAAATAAAATCTGTTTTAAAAATTCAAATCTTAATAAAAAACGGGACGTACTTTCAAACAATTAGTAGTTTAGCGGAATTTTGCATTTCTAAATTCGCAAATTCGAATTTCCCGCGCTCTATTTCCTAGTCTTTAAAAATACAAGACAAACTGGAGTAGGACAATGGCACGCCCACTGCGACATGGCATGGGGATTCATTCATGATTGGAAGATGTTATGGCTGTACGAAACGCAGTTTTAATTGTCGAATTTGTGTTGCTATACTGGCTTTAAAACCATGAGTTTCGCGCCCCGAATGTTCTACGATATTTAAAGAGTTTTACAAGTGAAGCCTGAGATGTGTTAATATTGTCCGAAACAGCGGTATTATTCAAGTACTTGCATAATATTAAAACTACACAAGTTATATTTATTTACGAATTTATTATAAGCACAACCCCTGGCAGTAGCGTCATATGCCATTGGGGCGTTTTATTATTATTATTATTATTATTATTATTATTATTATTATTACATTATAATTTTAAGGCTTAAATACACAGTTGAAAATTTGGATAAAATTCAAAATTCCAATTTTTGAGAGGGAGTAATTTTCAATAGGTACGTTATTTGCCAATGATATTTTACAGAATGTAACTACACTGCTATGTGTAATAGCACAGAAAAAATTATGGCTGAGATTCTATTCCTTCTTTGAGAAATTACTCTCTGAAAATCGAACTTGGTTCATTCGCCTTCCATAGATTTGGTTGCCAATATTTCTCAAATAAAAACATAGAAGGTGGGTAAATAATAATTCGATTTGTAGGCCAGAGTATACTGAATCCAATGCCTTTTATCCTATAATGCTAGAACAATCCAGAGCTGAATAACTTAGAAAAGAGAAAATGTCAACAAACGCGAAAAATGGCGCACGGCGTAAAACAAAAATGGCCGGCATTCGTAAACAAGATACAATAAAAATAAAGCAAAGATGTTTTTGAACTGCCAAAATAAAAGGAAATGTATGTTTAAAATATGATTTTTTTTTCGAGATGGTCGAGCGACCAATTTATTAAATTCTGGACCACTTTAAAATGGATTGGCCCGTAGGAAAAGTTTGTCCGTCTTTCAGTCTGTCACGCTCATAACACGGCCGTACCAGACGATTTGTTTTTTCTCTATTTGCCACGGATAGTTTTCTTTGTATCCATTTTCTTTTTTATGTGATCGTTCCTGACCCTGTCACGTCTGCAGTAACAGCAACTTCTACGCCAGGCCAGTAGTCCATTTCAAGAGTCGGCCTTTCCTTGTTCTTTTCAATCTCCCAGACGTCTGAACCATACGTTTTAACTATACTGCGTTCTATATATGTAAATATATAGTAAATGCGTTATACATGTAAATCAGCTATTACGGTGTCATATTATAGGCAGCTATGAATAAATTGCAGTATAGTTCAAACGTATGGTTCAGACATCCGCCCTCCCTAAGCTGCAGATGCCGTTAAGGCTGCAGGGAATAGTTGTATACCCTAATTGTGAATAAATTCCCGCCTCTCCAGGGTAAGTTATTTATTTAGTTTACGTCAAAAAACAGTAAAAACTGCGTATGACGTGCTATGGGGAAATGTGAATTGTGTGCACATTTTCAAAATTCTGTGATCCCTACACTATGTTATATACTACTTGAATTTTGAAAAAAACTCCCATGTAATAAAATCTATTTTCAAGGATAAATAAGCAATAAATTTGGGGCTCTTATCCATGTTGTCCTTCGGAATAATACTTCCTGTCGCGACATGGAAACGATAACTTGAATAATTGTATTTCCCACTGAATTCTAGAAGACGTGCACAGATAATGAAGTTACATTTATGTCCAGAAGCAACACAAGGGGCCATCTCAGCATTTGCTCAATGGATCAGGGAAACTGGACGAAAAACCTGATCGAGATGGGGGTCGTTGACCCAGAAGCTGAAGCTGGTAACTGGAGAGGGAAAAATTAGGGACAAAAACGGTGTCATCCAATCGGAAGGTTGAACGTCACTGTAGTGACGTGTAACGTCCCGATTATATGGCACCGAAACGGCTCATGAAATGTCATAGGCAGCATTGGAAAAATCGCAGTATAGTGCGGGCGTGTAAAGACATCAGTTCTGATTCTGCCATCTTTTAGTAGTGTTAGTGATGATTTTGTTCCATAAGACAAGAGTTTTGATACTTCCCGTCACGTTTCTCCCCAAGCTTATTCGTCTTTCAATTTCTTCGTGACTCTTTCCCCCTTTGTTAAAAATTACACCCAAATATTTATATTTGGTTACTCCTTTCATTCTTCCTCCATTTTATTCTGGAAAATGAAAAACAAATTGGAGCCCTTTTTGAGAAAATTTTGGAAATGTTGAGGCTTCATGTAAAGTACCCCCCAAAATCAATTATCCGTTTCAAATTCGTGGAGTCACGACATCAGTCAGATCTCGGGGAATATCAATTGTGGTGAAAATAATGCTTACGGTTTAAGCATCTACGCGCATGGTGCTGTTTACAAACGGACAGATATTTTACCGCAGTCCAATTTTTCGGTATCAAGGACCCACCAAATGCTGATTCTGACCACACAACGCGTTAAAGGAAATAATTTACTACATATGTGAATGAGATCTATCCACTTTTTCGTTACCAGGATCCGGAAAAATTAGTTTTTTGTCAAGAAATTGCGGTCCCCCCCCCCGTTGCATTACAATACTTTCTCTGTACTGCATAACCAGTATGCGAGTACGTAGAATGAATTTTTAATGGTAATGACAGGTGGTTATGTGGGTGTAATTCGAAGACAGCTATTTTGTTTTCTCAATGTCTGGAGGTGATAATGCATGCTCGGAAACTGGTTTTCAAACATAACTTACAGCATAGGAATCTTTTCTGTTCATTATATTTAAAGATTTAATCCACATGGTAGAAAGTTAAAATATATATATATATATATATATATATATATATATATATATATATATATATATATATATATGACGCTTGTGAAAAACACATAGAAACAGTTTGCATTATTTCGAACTTCCAGTACAGCAGGCTAATTAGATACTAATTCATTTTATCTAAATTATATTTCCGTCATACGATTGAGCTGCAACTGTTTTTGAGAGGTACCAGGCGCCAATGATAGGGACAAGATTTATCCCCTTTTCGGGATCGGGATTCGGGATCAATACTGGTTTTCAGTGAAAAATTGTCGTACTTTGTCGCCGCATTACAATCCTTTCTTTATACTACGTAAGCAGTTTGCGAGAAAGTAAAAATCGAGTAATTTTTTTGGAAAATTTCGAAAATATTTTAGGGACATTTGATTTTTTTTAATTAAAAAAATTCGATATCAGCTACTGCAAAATGTATAATTTCGTTTAGATCTTGCCATCGATTTTTGCAGCTTTACATAACTTTCTCTGTGCCAGTATATGGAGAAGTAAAAATGAAACAATAAAACTGATGACTGTACAATTCTTACTTCAGTACAAACAAATATTTATTAGCTGTGCAATTAATTAGATATCAAAAATAATCAATATAATTGTTAATTCATTGATTAAATTAATTCATTAATATCAATGAAGTTCAAAACGCAGTTTTTAGAATGTACTACTAAAAATATTTATGTTCTCAACAATTATTTTAACATAGAATTGCAACAGGTCCCATCTTCCACCTCAAAATACTCAAAACAGAGGTGACAGAGAGCTCCCAAAGACGGCGAACTTCGACTACCCGGACGTACATATATTTTTATTTAAAAAAATTGTTTAATAAACAACTTTTAATTTTAAAAAATACATTGTGAACGACCATTTACACGCGCTAATACGCTTAGAAGCATGCGACAGCTGAAGATCGTCGCTGGCCGCAAGTAGGGATGTCGACCTTTTCAAAACATCGATGTTTTTTATGAAACCATCAACGTATTTTAACATAGATTTATTGAAGTCGTGCTTCAACATCTACGTCTTGTTTTCGATGATTTCACGTGGTTGATATTTTATTTTTGAGTGAAAAAAGTACAATTATAATAAACACTTGCGATTAATTTGATATATCCATAAATTCGGCATTCATCGGAGCAAAGTGAGCGAGGGTAAAAACTAATTAAAAAGAGCTTTCGTCGATTAATGCAGTATACATTATTTTTGAATTATCGAATCAGATAATACATTTTTTGAAAATTGTCCTGATCATTTTTTATTTGATTTTGTCAGTTAAATATCAATTAAAAATTAATAAATGCAATTATCGTCAAATGACCTTGCCCCGTGAATAATAATGGTAGCTAAATGTGACGGTTAACGTTTTAAAAGCAGCATCATGGTTTTGGGGCGGGACGTTTAATTAACATCGATATTTTAAATTTGAACATCGCTGTTTTGTTGACGATGTACCATCCCTGACGGGAGACTGTTTGGAGATATCGATAGAAAAGGACAGCGGATCAGCTGGCGGCATGGTGGGGGGTTACCGAATAGGGGAGGGGGAGATGTAGGACCGCCCCAGTCCTCGTTCTGGCATGACTGGTGCGGTTCAGGTGTGGTGCTGGTGTGGTGGTACTAGTGAAAAATAAACACTGCATGAACGTGTAAAGCGTTTGTACATACGTCAAGCAAGTAGGTAAATGCCGTTTTTCTGTCAGGAGGTACGTTGTACGAAGTCCTGTATGAAAAGGATCAACAGCCTTACTCCAAAACGTGCAAGTTGCAAAGATAAGGGCAACGAGACGAGATCGATCTGCCGCTAAGAGAATGAGTTCAAGTTTGAAGGATTCAATGGATAGATCCAACCAAGAAATTCTGGAAGTGGCGGTAGAAATTGTGAAAAAGGCTGGAGAAGTAAGTCCAAAAACATTTCGAAACCATAGGCTTTTTACGTCCCAGAAATTAGCCTGAAAATAGGACTATAATCATCTTCCTTTCTTCCAATTTTGTATCGACTTCAATATTGGGATTCCAGATCAATGTAATACATATTAAGAATATTCCCAATGAAATATTATAACCAAAACCCAATTTTCTTGCCCCCAAAGCTGATTTTTTTTTCTGCAAAGGAAATGACAGTGAGAACTGATTTGACAATGGGATATGATATGACTGAAAAAAAATTTTTTTATAAATATAACTAAGTAGCAAATATAAGAAATTTATTGTTTTGGCAAAATCTGAACTTGTATATTAACATTGATTATAACTACGGTTCTGATTTTTTACACATTTGCACATTTCTTTTGCTTAGCTGAACAAATCCACAGTTCTGTTATCTATTCAAATTGGGAGTCCCTTGATGCACATTTCGAATATAGTGCATAAAATCGTATATTTCAGAGTAGAGTTTAATTAACTGCATATTTTACTATTCATAATGCATTGAACAGCACATTTTTGGGGTTGATATTTCTCTTTCCGTATCATTTTTTCTATTGGAAACACTTAACAGAATAAAAATACGCAGAGTTTTCTTGAATTTATTATTTTTCTTTTACTTCCTGGAACATTACTCAATGTAAGGATGGTATTAGGGAACGCTCTTCCTTAAATTTACCAAATATTTTATAATAAATACATAATATTTTAACAAAAATGCTTTCTTTTATATCAAACATAATGAAGTCTTCTAACAACGATATAAACAAAACATTGGCTATGTAATTCTTGTTTTTTAACCCGAGTCTCTCACACCCAGCCCATTCATTCATGTTACATTTTTTCACCCATCCATCGCCAGGTTAATTGTATGCTGAGTAATATCACAAAATGCAGAGTTGACTTTCTACAGAGAACTACCTTCAAAGAGTTATTTTTTCCTCAGTTACAAAGTGTTTCAACAAAGTTTCAATTACAAAGTGTTTCAACCACATCATTGACTTATGGAAAGAGCACAAAATATATATTTCCTTATTTTGTGATCATATATTGTTTAATTTCTTTGGGATTAATTTACTTTATTTGTTGCTACATTTAAGGATTAACAACAAATAACACAAATTTTCTTTGGTTTCAAATTTTACAGAATGATTTAGATAGGAAAATATTTTCAAAAGAAACTTGTCGTATACAAAACATTAAAGATACAGTACTTATGATACATTTTGAGGTAAAAAGGAGTCAGCTAACAGCTTAATTCACAGCATGTCTACATCATTTGATCTTCAATTTCTTATTTTGAAAATTTCATTATAAAACACAATGCACAAGGTTACAAAGTACTTCAGAAATATTTTTGAAGGAAAAATTGGTAGCTAATGGCATGGAGAGCTGAAAAAACTGGTAATTATGTCATAAATAGCAGAGGGCCCCAAGGATCAGCAGCATTTAAAAGTCTTACAATAAAAATAAAAATTAAAATGTATTTGTGAAAAAAATGTTCTAACTCTAAATGTTTTTTTCAGTTAATGCTAAAAGGATTTTATGCTGTCAAGAAAGTAGACACTAAAACAGCATCATATGATGTTGTAACAGAATATGACAAAAAAACAGAAAATTTAATAATATCTGAACTTAAAAAGGCATTTCCATCTCACAGGTAATATGCATGATTGAATGATAACTATACATAAATAAAATTTAAGACAATTTAATGAATATGCAATGTGGTAAAACTCCATAAAATAACATTAGAAATAAGAATTTTTTTTAATTTCATTGTTTAAAAGAAATAATCAATAAGTAAGAAGTTGCACCACTCTGTGACTGAAACATGAATTCCAAGCAATAAATATGAATTTTTATTAACACCATAAAATTTCTACCAATGGCAAAATAATACTTCAGAGAATCTAGAAACATTTTACTCAGAAATAGTGTTCAGTATCAGTCATATTTTACTGTGTATTTTCCAACTAAACTTGTTGCATTTCTACCCAAGAATTTCAACTTAAGCAAAAAGGCTTTCAGAAGAACAATGATGATAATTTAGCATTTAGCACCACATTCTTCTACATTAGTGACTCCCCACATTTCAATATTTGATACGTTGTGTTGTAGCAGCATGGTGACAAATCATGTTAATCATACTGAATTCTTAGAATATTTGAAAACACCACTACTATGAATTTTATGAACTTTAAAGGGATCTACCTTATAGAGTTCAATACTACTCATCATACAAATTAATTACAGGTTCGTTGGTGAAGAGAGCACAGAAGGGCCAAATGAAGTTGAAATAAGTGACGAACCAACATGGATTATAGATCCCATAGATGGGACTTGTAATTACATACATGGTGTTTCTGAATCTGCTATATCTGTGGGCTTTGCAGTCAATAAAGAGGTAACAGTTGGTGTTGTATACAACCCAATATTAAACCTGTTGTTTACAGCGTGCAAAGGAATGGGTGCTTTTCAGAATGGAAAAAAAATACATGTTTCCACATGCTCAGGTACAAAATGTATTAACTTTTGAAAAATTTGATCAATAAATTGGATGATGACTCTTATTCTAGAATATTATTTCAGAGCATTCAAAATCTCTGGTGGCAACAGAAATATCATTTGCTGGAATGCCACAGTACGAACACCAAGTTATTGAGAGACTGCGTGGCCTGGTTAAAGGAGCACATGGGTAAGTCACACAATTATCAAGTTCATATCAATAATACTTAAATATACATATTTGCAAAGCATTCTAAAATTCTGTTTTACTATTAATGTTGCAAAACTTTTTTATTTAGAGCTAGAGCAATAGGATGTGCTGCAACAACATTATGTTACGTAGCTAATGGCAGTATAGATGCCTATGTGCAAGATGGTTTGTACTGCTGGGATGTAGCCGGAGGAAGTATTATTATTAAAGAGGCAGGTGGAATTGTGCTAAACAGTAATGGTAAGTCTCTGATACAGTTTATTAGATATCCCCAAAAAAGGCTATAAAATTTAAACTGGGTATCACAAAATAAACTTTCAAAAGAAGTATCATTACTTATCTCCTTTTGGGAATTTTCCCAATTCATGAAAACAAAAATTAAACATTCTCATTAAGATTCATATCTAGGGCTAAAAACTCTTTAATAATGTAAGTGTCTTTTACATTATTTGTATTATTTCTTTGTCAATATGTTCTCATATTAAATTCATTTTACCCATATATTAAAATGAATACATCAATTCTCTGGGAGACCCAATTGTCTCATAATGATTTTCATTTGATCTTAATTGATTCTTAGTAGAAATTAATGATTTATAAGCAAATATCACAAACAAAATAAACAAATTATGGAACAGTTCATTTCTTTTAATGTCAATTGGTAAAAAATATTTTAATAATAAAGTTGAATTATTGATTCATCATATCACTCAATGATAACTTTAAAGAGACAGAGAAAAGAGATATTGCCTTTAAAATTTTACTTTATTACAGAAAAAATATTGAATATAATTTCACCATTGAATAATAACAACATCCTTTTAAAACTTCTGTTGTTCTTAATTCACTAATCAAAAACAAGCCATCAATCATTATTTAACAGAAATAAGGGCAGACAACTGTGATTATAATGAACCTCTGGGGACTAACAATTTTGATTCACTATATCTGAAAATTCTAAAATATAATACAACTATTATTACCACGATTAATATTTCAGAGATCATCAAATCACAAATTCAAAATTTCAGCTCCATCTTCATAATTGCTCAAAAAAATCCTCTTGACATGCTCCTATTTGTTAGTTCTAATGTTATTGAGTGTTTATTAATAATATTTTTACTATTTTCAGGGAAACCATTTCAGTTAACAGAAAAAAAAATATTAGTTGCATCCACCCAACCATTGGCAGATCAGCTGATAGCAATAATTAAAGAGGCAGATGAGAAGGCATCTCACCTACTATGATATACAAATATTGAAATACAATTTGAAGCACTGTTATATGACTAAAAATGGATTTTTAAAATTTTTCTTGTTTAAAAGCACAAAAATAAAGAATGAAAATTAGGCTACTAGTATAATTTATTCCCTGCATAGCAATAACTTCAAACAAATTTATAAGATTCCTAATCAATAGAAAAATATCAAGAGGTCATCTTAATTGCTATTTTATGGCTGAAAAGATAATGGAACACAAGAAGAGTCAAAAAAGTTCAAATTCAATACTAAGTATTCCATAACAACAGATTGTAGTCCTAATACTTTTTGGCAGTGTTGGCTCAAAAGTGAAAAATAAAGCAATGAATTAATAAAGTGATTTCAAATTAACAAAGAAGTCACAAGAGGAGGATTCAGATGACTAATGAAACTTCTAAAACTCTACGTAATTCAATAAACCCTCTTTAGCACAAACTAGCTTCACACGAATTTTGCCATAACACAATCAAAATTTGGTACTCTGATAACATGAATTTTTATAACACACACTCTGATTTTCAGTCCTTTGGAATTTGCATTAATGAGGGTTTACTGTATTTCATTCCATCAACTATTGATGATTTGGACTTACTGAATCTGATACAATGTAATAGTAGCATGACCAAACAACAATTAATTTGTCTCCTAAACCCTGGAATAACGTTAGAACCATCTCTGTAAGTCAAAACATGTAATGAAAACAGATCATCAAAAAGTGCCAAAACAAGATTGTTTTATGTTCGAATATTTGACATTGATACAAAAGAAACTGCATAAATTTCTCATAAATAAGAGAAAAATATGCTTATTATAGCGATGCAATTTTGATCACAAAATTCACAATTTAAGTAATCATTCTTCTTATTTCTTACTTAATTTCATGATTTTGCACTTTTACTACTCCCCCGTTAGCCAAAACCTTTTAGGTTTCTGTTCAATGCTTCTATACTATCTCTCACCGATTTAAAACTAATCAAAAATTAATGATTTTCTTCCTATGATTTTTAATTAAATTCCTTAATCTCAATAATAAACATTACAGACATCATCATGACAACTAACTTTAGGAAAGACAATCCTTTTCCAATTCCTTGAATATTTGATAATTGCTGGATACCACTATAAATAAAACTAAACCTAATAATTAAAAATCTCTTTTCTGAACCTAAATTCACTGTAATGAAGGAATGTGTTTTTTTGTTCACATTTTTAGAGCTATACAATGTAAAGTTATTTTATATTTAGGCCATGAAAATCCCAGAAAATTGAAATGTTCATTCTTGTGTGTCCAAAAGCAATTGTCCAAGCTAATGAGGAAAGAAAATACGATGACTTTCTGACTCTGACTTGGATACAAAAAATAAAATAAAATAATAATAGAAAATTTTATTGACTCTAATAAAACAAGTACAAACATTAATAAAATCTTAGAAAAGACTAATAAAACTAAATGTAGTGCAAGAATATAACCTAAACTGATAACGATTCACGAGTTAAGGTAACCAAACAAAGGGCTCTTACAGCAGGTGACATTCCTCATTGGAATTTGTGATCACGTAAGAGTGCACTCAACAGTTGTTCATGAATAAGATTCTTTCACTTGGGGACTAATTTAACTGTTGACTATGAATTTTTGCCCTTGCAATCATAATTATACATATCAAATTTTTATTAAATATTTGAACTTCAATTAATTTAAAGAAAAATTTGTTTTCAAATATAGAATAATGTTATTAAAACCCATAAGCATGTATGGCAAGCATAATAAGCATGTAATAGATGTTATTTGTTTTGGAAATACCTATCCGCAGTATTACACAACTTTAGAATGCAAAATAAACAATTAATCATGTATGTACTTAATTGTAAAGCCATCCCTCTAAAAACAAGTGAAGACCAAACTTTAAATTAACTTTCTTTTGGCATTATCATCTTGATAATACGTAATAATATTTTCAGACATTCACTATTTAGTCTGTGAAAACTGAACCTAAACCGTTATCCATCTCGTTTCATGAAAAACAATTTAAAATTTAAAAAAAAAACTACAAAAATTCTACTTTCAAAAGTTAAAAATTACTTCATAACATGATATTCATTACAGATCAAGTTTGAATTTGATGGTTGTAAATGGAAATTGCTCCAGAAAATGTTTATACTTTCACAATCAAGGTGTCAATGTTAGTTTTGCAAAATAAAAAAATCAACACATGAAAATATTTTAAAACAACTTGTAGAAACAAATATTAAAAAACGGGAATGTTACAAATTTTTAACTCAAAAAAACAACCATAATTGAGAAGTCTACATCATTGTACAATGAAAAACAATTTAACTTCAGGTCAGATTTAACAGCTGCAAGGGTACTTTACACTCCTGTCTCTTTAAGATCAAACATTCTGATTTATTCGTTCAAAAAATCTTACCTGAGAGCCTGGTTGAGAGTGACCCATTCCTCCCATTGTGTGCTGTTGAAACGTCTGAGTTCCTTGCTGCATCCCAGGACCCATTGAATGTTGTGGAGATCCAGAAGGGCCATTCATGTGCATTACCCCAGGCGGTGGTCCTTGGCTGTAGCCAGTAGGACTATGTGAATGATGCTGAGGAGGGCCCATAGGTGAAGGAGCTTGTGAAGGAGGCACCATTCCACCAGGAGATGGCATTGGAGATGGTGACTGTTGAGGAGGACCCATAGGAGATGGTGTTTGGGGTGGGGGCATTGGGGAGGATTGTGGCGAGGGACTCGCCATCCTGCCACTTTCAACGTCCAGTTTCCAATATGAAAATCTGAAAAAATACGCATAAAATGAACATGCATAACAATGTTTGAATGGCATTATTTAGAAGAATCAAATGTCACCCCTCGAGAATCTTTGCAGACAATATTTTTATTTCAAAATCATAGCTTGAATTGACAATCAATTAGAATTTAATTACAAATTTCAATTACGCTAACAAGGAAATGGAATAAAAATCAAAAACAATTTGTTAAAAAAGTACAAAAACTGGATATAACACAAGTACTGACATGGCAGGTCGGGGGCATTGGCCCGGTATATTAATATTAGAAAGTTTTGAATCAAATACAGAACAATGTCGTCTCTGAACTTCGCAAGCAGTGTCCTACGGAAGCCGAATCATTTCAAATATTGCTTACACAGAAAATGCGGCAATGCGAGTCTGACACTCTGCATTTGCAAGATTCTCAGTGTTAACAATGGATTTCGAAACCGAATCATTAATTTTAATACGATAGAAGCAAAAGAAATGGGCGCCGTAATAATAACGCACTCTTGTAAAGATCACGTATACATCCTTACCTTTTATTGGGTAAACGTTTCACAAACAAGTTCTAGGGGACACCTCCCAACAAAATGACACCACTGAGTTCTAGAAAAGGAGTGCCTTCATCATTATTCCGATATATTAAACAATAAATCCGACATCTTAAACACTTTTCTACATACACGTATATCTAACCCATCGAAAATTACGCAAAATATAGCCAATGCATCACAAACTTAACCGTATCTGGCTAGACATGTCGGTCACATAGAACGTCCACAACCCCAGCGCCAAGATCGCCTCGGGCTTCGTCGATTCGTGTATCTGGTTATTCATTTAAAAAAACTTTCATATTTATGACCATAAAACAATGTAAATGAACAGTCGTTCCACGACTGATAAGCTTGAAAGCAGAGAAACAATTAAAAAATGCTCTCATTTAATTTAATTATCTTAAGTTTCTCCATTGATATTTTATTTCATTTTCGGTTGTATTATTGATCTCATTTTTAAGGTAATAAGTTACTGGCTATGAAGGTTGGAGCAAGGAAACCTTTTCTTTGGGAATGAAAAAGAAAGCAACATTCACAGGTACTTCAAAAACAACACTCCAATACCCACAACGGAGATTAAATGGTGGCAAGGTAAGGGATACGTTTTCCAGGACCAAGACAAACCACGCCACGCACAGCAAACTACCGATTCGTTCTTATCTGTTGTAATTTTGATGCTTTTGTTTACAGTCAATGCTAAGGATGCTAATATTATTGATTAAAGGTATTAGAAACACACACCAGAAAATGAACAAAAATGGAAAAAATATTTAATAGAATAACAATTTACAAGTTATTTTCACAAAATTAAAATTATCAATTATTTTAAGTCTTTCTGATAAACATTGATTGCAGCAGCACTTCATCTCTCCATAGTTTATTAATTAACTTCATCGACGTCGTTTTGCATTACCTACATAAATTAGAGCCTGGTATATTGAAACAAGAGACTTGCAAGAGCAGGAAACATTGCAGTTCAGTGTTTAATGCATGAAGATTGTAAGAAGGACGCTGCTTCAGGGTTGGAGCAGGTTGGAAGCATGGTGGGGGTATGTACGCTACGAAAAACGTCGGCAGCTAATCGGCTTCACTGAACTTCAGCGACACCACCCAGCAAATGAAGGAACTTATTTCTGCTGTTGAGGGCAGCAGGATCGTCTCTTATACTTGGGTTTCCGTAACGTGGCAGCTGAGACAACGTGCTGTTCCGTGTTCAAGATGGAAAATGGGAAGGCTTTTCGCGTCTTTCTCGGTTGTTCCATTAGACACGTTTGATCTACAGCACTGCTTTACACGGTCGTGATCATGCGGTAGGTCCGAGAAAGACGCAAAAAGTCGTACCATTTTCCATCTTGATGATACCCTCAGCTTCTACGTTACGAAAACTCAAGTATAGGTGGCAAGTGTCAGATGCTGCGAGCTGTGATTAAAATATGGTGTATCAGTGGTGGCTTGTGCAGGATTCTTAATAAATCATGTAAACACTATTTTATTAAATGTGTTTAATATTGACACAATTTTTTTTTCTTTTTTTTTTTTTTTTTTTCCTTTTTTTTTTCCCCTTTTTTCTCCTCGCGAATTTGGACCACGCCGGACATGCACTTGCACGGGCTCAGTATCATTTTATCACGTTGCAAGTCTTGCATGTAACTAATTAGGGGGATCAGCATTAGGCCGAATCCGATTTTTATTATTTTTATTATTAGGGGGATCAGCATTAGCGCTGCAGCCATCCGAAGTGCAGCTGCGACGCCCAGTGTAGTAACGCTAAGATCCGATTTTGCGACGCGCCAGAGACTTGGAGCGCGGGCATACACGTTCGTGGCGAGGACGAAAAAAGAGAAGAGGGGAGCCGGGAGCGGATGAAGCGTACGAGAGAAGGGCCTGGTTTGACCGATCGCGTGACGGACGGGCGAAGCGAACGAGAGAAGGGCCTGGTTTGACCGAACGCGTGACGGACAAGTGAAGCGTACGAGAGAAGCTGGAGTGACGTCGCTGCGACACCGGGCAGCGGGAGTGCCAAGGTCGCCTTCGAGCGAACTGGAGAGCGCCGTAAAGGTAACCGAACTTGCGACTTTTCGTGCGAAGATTGGTGCGGACCAGAAAGTGGATAACGGCAAATTTGCGTGGTAGTTCATGTGAGAAACTCCCTAAATTCAGTATAGAAAGACTGTCACCTTTTAAACAAATTCGTGGAGGTTTAAATTCTGCTAAAAGTATGCCTTGTTTGATTTTGCCAAAGGCCAAAACCTTGTACAATTTTACGGCAATGTTATGAAACTAACTGGCTTCATTCTGTGTTATTGGGGAAAGATAAAGTTGTTCCACTATTGGATGAATGTGTATATTCTTTTTTATGATTTAAATTGTACGTATTATAGTAGATTTCCATGTTACTTTGTTACATTACTTTCTCATACCCCAAAAGATCCTGCCCCCGAGATATTTAAGCTCGAAAGAGCATTCTATCAGGGCGTTTCCACGAGTGGAGGCGTTAAAATATTTTCAACGATATTCATTGTTAGTTGCACAAACACCCTTGACAGAAAAACAACTCTCTGATTTCGGTTTCTCAAAACACATTGAAACCTAGCCCAATACTTACGTTTACAAAACACACTAGAGGTTTGAATACTTCGGAATGGTTTTGTAACTGCAACTCACTTTAAAACACAAATTTTTAAAGAATACACATATATACAATTAACATTTTTATGAATGCAGCACTGCACAGCAATGCGTTCGCGTTTCGCGCGCTAGTGCGAAAGCTCATTTAAGTGGAGAGATATATCACAGTTTCTTCGTTCAATGTCACACTTCTGTTAAAAACTTGTGCTACTCGAGTGTTATATCTTCGAGACACGTCAAGGCATTTCCCCAGATCGCCACTGCGCCTGCGTCGTAGAAGGAGCACCGCGCGGGGATTGCTCCAGGCCTCCATAAGCCACCGTTGTTCCCCCTCCTTCCCCTGCTGCCCCACGACAGTCTAGGACGCCGTTTCCTCGGTCGCATTCTCCCGAGTGTGCTCCCGCAGGCTTTCGCGAAAGAAAGGCGGACGGACCGGCAATCGCAGCTTCCGAACGGCGCGTGTTTTGAAATACCATGTTTCATAAATGCTCTGAGAGGACTTGTTTTCCCATCTTGTTAAGAGATGTTTAAGACAAATGGCACCGAATTAATTTGGGTGTGCACATGCGAACGTGCGAATACCCACGAGCCGCCACTGGATTTCAACCAAACTTGGTATATCGATCGCCAATCGTTTGCCCACCCCGAGAAAAAAGTAATACGGAAAACAAATTTTAAGGACAACTTCCGCTGGCCGAAAAAATTGGGATTTCAACCAAACTTGGCATATCGTTTATCCATATGGTTTGCTCACTAACAATTTTCGTTTGCCCACGTACACAAAAAAATTTTCGGGACAAATCCATGTAGACCAAAAACAGGTATTTTAAATAAAACTAGTGAAGAATATTTTGCCCACCACTAGAAAAAATTAGACGCGAAAAAAAAATTCGAACCAACTTCAGGTTGGCCGGAAAAAAATCTGGGAATTTAACCAAACTTCGCATATCGCGTACCCATTATTTTCCAAGGTTGGCACAAAAATATTTCGTTCCATTCTATTCGTTGAAAATGTGTTCTCGTTTGCCCAGGCACAGAAGTGGAATTACAAGCAGACGCGTGTATTCATTGAGGATTCCGGTAAGGGAATTCGCTCCTATGATCGGTCGGACTAACTGTTCCGCTGAAGGAACAATTGTGCATACAATTTCCTAATAGTGTGCTTTCGTTTGCCCAGGTACAGAAATGGAATTACAAGCGGAAGCGTGTATTCATAGAGGGCTCCGGCTAACGAGAACACATTTTTAACGAAGAGACCGGGAGCGGTAGCTCAGTGCATCAACTGATGTCACTGCAACGCCTCTGACCGGGAGGTCCTAGGTTCGAGTCCTAACGGCGGCAGGGTTTTCGACACTAGCTTTTCAGCTAGGTCGAATTCAGTCGCTGTCTGGAGGAGAATTCTAGCGGCCGGCTGCTCTGATCGGTAGTTTTCCGTGGTTTCTCCGATCAACACCAGGCGAATGCCGGAGCAGTACCCTATCAAACGAGCCACGGACCGCGCGCGACCTGTCCTTCCCATTCCTTGTCCTATCCTCTCCCATTACACACACACACTTACACTAACATGCACTACACTACCACATATCCCGGGAGACCGGTCGGGGACCGCCATCCAGCGGGTGAAGATCACCGCCATCTCCCGAGGAAAAAACATGCACTACACTAACGGGACTAATGACCAGAGCATTTGACGCGCCCGGAAACATGAAAAAATCAATTTAGCGAATAGAATGTAACGAGTTATTTTTATGTGCACACCTGGGAAAATAATGGGTAAGCGATATGCGAAGCCTGGTTAAATTTCCAGATTTTTTCCGGCCAACCTATAGTTGGCTCGAACATTTTATTCTAGTGGAGGGCCAACGAAAAATATTTACTAATTTATTTAAAATACCCGAATTTTTTGGTCAACATGGATTTGTCCCGAAATATTTTTTGCGTGCAACTTTTTTCGTGTTGGTGGACGAACCTGGGCACCACGGAGGTGGTGTCTTCGCCTGCGCTAGCGGATTCTCTGGACAGCAATATAAGAAATGTTTCAAACTTCTCACTCTACCGCACTTCATAGCGCTTACGGATGCGGAAGACATACTGGCTCTCGGTGGCAAAACTTATTTTTTCGCATCTGTTTTAAAGCTTTCAAAATTTCAATAATTATTTAGAGGATTATCAACCTTACGAAATATTTATTACACACTTCGAATTACTAGGTATACGTGATGTATCGGTGAATTCGCCACTGGCTAGTTTTTAATTTCATGGGAAAATCATTTAAAGACACTAAATAGAATCCATCAAAAGCCTATACAAGCATTCAGAAATAAAAAATCGTAAACAGATGGAATAATCACATCAGCAATCCCCAACGAAGATGTACCCTATTGCCACCTCAATCTAATGTTTATATGAATGTTTAATGTTTCATATAATGTTCCATAAACTATTAAATTCTAGTGCTTAAAAAATAATCCAAAAGTTATTGAAATCTTCTACAGAACTTTCACACCCTTTTATGCTACTGTTTTGACCAAACCAGGAGAAAGGAGAAGGACAAAATAAAATTGTATTAACTTAACAGATAACTTAAAAATTAATTGTTACACCATTCTTTCCAAAATTGAAATAAATTTTATTGTTACATCATTACACTTTCTATTGACAATTATAATTCAATAAGGCAAACAATCAATCTCACTTTACTTTTAATATTAATTAAAAAACATCGCTCTCTCAAAACTTCTTACGTCACTTTCGGTGGAGGAGGAGGAATAGGCATAGAACCCACTTTGGGAGGAGGGGGAGGTACCGGATTGAACATTGGAGGTGGAGGCGGTACACCTGGAGGAACCAATGGTTTTGGCGGAGGTGGGGGATGAAGCATGGAAGGAGGCGGCATGGGAGGAGGGGGTAAGTTCGGAGGAGGACCTGGAGGTCGCAGAGGAGGCGTAGGTGGAGGAGGTGGTTTCACAGGAGGCTGAATGATCTTGGGATCGTTTTTGAATGCAAACTGCAAGAAAAACTGCTTGGTGTCTTTATTCCAGTGTGTCCAAAATTTGCCTTCTGTTTTCTCCACTTCACGACTTGGAACCTAAAACATTATCATATAAACAACTTTATTTTTTGGAAACAATAAAATGTAAACAGATAACATGAGCACAAGCAATTTCATTTTTTCTGAAATATAATGAGTAATCAAACAATAAGTATTATTTCAAATAATATTACATGTTAAGAAATTTAAGCCCTACAAAACTTAAAAATATAAGTAGTTGTTTAACATCACCTCTTCATAAATTACCAGTAGTGTGAATGGTAAAATTGAAATACAAAAGTTTTGAGAAAATTGATTTTCTATCATTCTTATATCAAACAGTACTGACATTTAGGGCAAATGACAAATACAGGCTTCCTCATATGAGCAGTTCCATGTCAAATTGCACGAAAGATTACTTTTTTTTAAATGTATGATCTTTTTCTTTCTTAAATCTAGACATCAAAAAAAGTGACGTGTTGTTTGTTTGCCTGAAAATTGATTATTAGTGTAGTTATGCCTATATTTAATTTTGGAATTTAAGCACACTTCACAAAATATGATCAATTGTTGCTCTGAACATACTTAATATAAAAACTCCTGGTTTGTCTCATTTAATACTTTAGAATGTGTATTTTATTCCTCTGTATATAAATTTTTCTAAAAATAAATATTTCATTAAAAAAAAAAAATTTAAAAACTAATTAATTTCTATATAAACTCGATGAGATAAAAATTTTAAAAAACTATAGGTGAATTCCTTGTTCAATTTTCTATAAAATTAAACGAGAAAAAAGTGGGCTCTCCACACACACAGTTTTAAAAAATCATTTGTAAGGAAGAGGGCGTGCTCCGCCTGCCCACGCACTAAGGAATTCTGTTCCGTCAATCCTTGATCCAAGTGCTGAAGAATTAAAAAGAATGACCGCCTGCCTGATTCGGGTTTCAAGAGTTATTAGTATTTCAGATGTTCATTCTGCCCCCGGAATTGATGGGTGACAGCATACAAATTCAAATACGAGACATTCCACCATTCCACATCAAATAGCACAAGAATTGACTCAACTTCTTTTTTAAATGTTATGACATTTTTTTATTAAATATGGACATCAAAAAAGGAGGTGTGTGTTTATTTATTTATAAAAATTTGAAAAAATATAGACGCATTTCTTGTTCAATTTTCTTCAAAACACAAAGAAAACAAAGTGGGCACTGAACACATACAGATCTAAAAAATCTATGGCGAGTACACAGGTGTATGCTTCCTGCACCTGTACTAACGAATTGTATTCAATCAGTCTTTGAAACAAATCCCAAAAACAATAAAAAGAATGACCGTCTGCCTGATTAAGTTTCAAGTAACTCATATGTGTAACTCATATGTGACTCATATGTGTACTCTGTCCCCAGAAGGGATGGGTCACAGCAAAACGAATTCTACTACTGTTTTTCTTTGTATCAGTGAAACGAATTTTGCTGCCAAGTTCCTTTACATCCTAGGGATGGTGTGGCCTCCTGACCTTGCTCGAGAAAAACAAGTTCTCTTGTCAAGAGACATAAGTAAAAGTTTCTGAACATCAGTCACAATACACATCTCATAAAGATATTTATCTTATTATTCCAGCTATGGAAATATAATTTATATTTTGCCCCGGATATATTCATCACTCTATAGTACTTAAATGACTTCAAAAGGCATGCATATAAACTACATATAATAATGCAATAAAAGCAACAATTTATTTATCCTTACCATAGAGGTCCTCAAAACTTAGTTATAATTTTACAGAACCACTTACAAAAAATTAAACTCCAATGCCACAAATGTCTTTCTATTTCTGAACAGTAAAAAGAAAATTTAAAGCTTTAGATCATTTCACAATACTTTACTGCAACCCTATGACATTGACAACTTTTCAATTCTAGTTGGAAGAGAACATAATAAGCTTAAAGGATGGGAGTGTTTTTAACAATATATTTTGTTCAGGAAAACTGTTTATTCTCCTACCTTGAATGCAATTGTCTCGTAGGGTTCAGCAGCAAAAAGCAAATATTGCCATTTCCTGTCAGGAGGTTCAACTTTTTGTTCATAGGCTGACATGAATCGATGACGAGGTAAAATACCTTCGGCAATTTCTGGAACATTAATTATAGACAATTAATACAGAATCAAGTAAGAGATGAAGAGCATGCGGAAGGCATAAACTCAGATAGCAAGATCAGAACTCGGAAGTAAGGAAAGAGGTTGTACTGAACTACATTTTAACTGTTCATGACGATGAATATAACAGGTTTAAAACAGGAACAAATGATGACGTTTCAAACAAGCATTCTAAAAAATAATAATTTATGGGTATTTGTAATGATTTTTCAAAAATCATTTGAAATAATGATAGTTTACCAAAGATTTCATATTTTCAATCCATTATAAATGGATTGTTGTAAAAATACTGTGAATATAAAATTCTTCAAATATTTTTTTCCATACAAAGGCCGAAAACAAATAAATACCTGGGTAATCAATCTGAAAAAGTAGACTTTGCTGCCCATTATCAGGATCTCGTTGCTTAGTCACTCGGTAACCTGGCCTTCCAATTTTCACAAATTTTTTGGGTTCTACACGAGGCTTTTCTGGGGCAGGCTGGAACAAATTTTCAAGTATAACAACATTCTGTTACTTAAAAAAATTAATTAAAAAACCTTTCAAAGCATAGTAAATAATGCCTCATAAAATTTCTCATACATCGAGAGTTAAAGGCACTGCACTGATAACAGCTGTCACATCATTTATTTTAACACTTTCATACAGACAACATTTTAAAATTACAATCAACAATAATACAATTTAATTTTACAACAAAAAGGAAACTATAATAAGTCATTGTGTCTTCACCTTTCTCAATCAAATTTGCAGGGAAAAAAAGAGAAAAACCGCGCACGTGCGCACACATAGTCATCTCATTTCTATTCTAACTTTCAAACTTTGCAATTACTTCAATTAGATTCCCTCTTTGCCCAGTGATTCAATTTTACCAAAAAGAAAATCATTGCTAACTGTCAACGGATATACTGAAATCTGCATAGATAACCTTATCTGTTTACCTATATCTAAATACCTTTGCACACCATTGGTATACAATAATAAATTTATTGTTAACTTCTCATATACTCAATACTCAAAAAAATAATATTAAAATGTATTCTTAAGCTGAAACATTTTCAAACAAAGCACACCCACGTAGTGATGATTTCCAGATTACTTCAAACAATTAATTTTACTGTATTTCAGTCTAAAAAATATAGTAAATAGCTTCTGCGCCAAAGATGCCTTCCTTTGTCAAGAATTCTTAGATCAACTGCTGACACAGGTAACGATCCTCATTATTGTGAGGAGTCCATGGTTCATAGTGTTGTAGTGACAAGTACAAGCTAAAGGGTTTGCAAAAGTTTGGATCACGCCATGTGTATGGTTGTTTGCTTTAGCTTTGTGGCATCATCCCACCCACCGCTATACTTAAAATAAAATGGTCATTAAAGTAGAGAACACGGTACACCCTTAGCGTGGTGTGGCAGAGTGGGAGGAGGGCAGAGAGAGAAGGGGAGGGGGCACAGGAGGGGAGTCTCCTTAAGCTCTCTCTGAAATTATGCTACGGGCTCCGATAGAAATGAATAAAACTTAACGATAGACAATTTTCATGGCTCGCCCGTCATACACATTGTCCCTGCCGCAACTTAATGCCAAATTACTTCCAAAGGCAAGTTTTCTTGCTTCGCTCGCCCGGATCCAAGTCACGGCGAGGCTCGGGCTATGTCCTCGCAATCACTGTAACCATCCTCGAGTCTATCCATCGCATAATTACCAATTCACTTTTATAAGAAAGCACTTTATAAGAAAACCTCGAGAATTTAAACTGCGTAGTTGCAAACACATTTTGAAGAAAGAACACTACAAGCTTTATTACACAGGCACACCAGTGGTACTATCTAGTAATAAAGCTCTGGCAAGATACTAGGGTGAAATTGCCTCCCCTTATAATTGCCTTACCACCCCTCGTCCTCTCCATGGATTTACCCCTTGCCGGAGCTGCGCGAAGTGCCGGTTTAAACAACTTCTTTCGCTTGTACTGTGTTCTACACTTCAACCAAAATGGAAAGCCCTTCAAGGTCACATGTTGGAATCAGGGAGGAACTCTGCCGTTAAACTGGGAACTTCAATTCCAAAAATTTAAGTCATAACAAAGCTCGCAACTGGATGACAGTGTCCCCCTTCACCTGCCAGCTCGCGACCCAAAACAGACTTTCTGTTTTAATCAGAGTATAAGCATTCACTTCCAGACCACTCCCTGCTTGAAAAGTGTATGTGTGAGGAATGAAAGTAACTCTGTGAGCTGGGGCATGCTAATTAATGGTCCTATGGACCATCACTTTAGAAAGCCAGAGCAGCAACTAAACCTCTCTAACCATAACAAGCTTCAAATACCAGCGGCTTATGGAAGGTGACAGTTCTCAACTGCACACGGTACTGCAGTGTTACGGTTCCCTAGGGTGTAAAAAAGGAATGGAATGATACAACTGATCACAGAGTCCGACAGCTGCTAATAGAGAGATTAAACCTGATGTTAAATATCCTTTGATGATCATGATTGATGTGAAGAGTCAAACAAAGCCACAGAGGAAAATAATAATCTATACTGACAAAAGGGCATAATGAGATTAATAATTGTACCAAACCAATCACAAACAATGAGCTAACTCTTTATCAAAATGACTGATCATGAAATAAAGACCACTGTTAATGACAACTGTTTCCAACACTAGACTTCGCTGTTCTCTCCCCATCCAACTGTTCCTATTTACATTTTTAGTCATTTGTATTATTAAATAATTAAATTTATTAAAACACTTTAGACATCCTTAGATAGAGGCCCCATGAAACTATATTTTAAACATAACCATTATGAAAAACTTTTTTAACTGGTAAGATAACCTTTACAGTTGACTATTTAGTTGATCCCGGGTTTACAGTGCACCTCAGCCTTCGCTGTCACAGCATCCTTAATACTAGTGTGAAACATTCACTTCTGATTCTTGTCATGAACTAGTCCATGAATAATCATTTACATGGAGCATTTAAACACTTGTTTTAGAAAATTTCTTTTGATAGAAATGTAGTAAGTGATCAGTTTTGTTCATGCGTGCAGAATTGTGACGCTTCACTACGTGTGTCCAAGTTGAGAACGAGGCTCGGGCCTTCGACCCTCACAATAACATACAACATCCTTGAGTCCAACGCATAATTACCAACGTATTTTATGCAAATAATCCTTAAAAATTATTTGGGGTGTTCTCCACATATACACAAATAAATTTATTTTAAATGAGAGAATTTATTTTACACGGAACGCTGCTCACTTTTAAGGCAATGTCTTTTATGTTTCTCAAAATAATATGAACGATTCCTGTGGGGGGAATGATGACATTCCTGCGCACCGATTGGAAGCGAATCGGATCACGTCAAAGCACAGCAATCAAGGAAGCCTAGGTTAAGGTGCACCATAAACCTGGGATCAGCTGACTATTCAATGTAGCTAAAAAATTAAGAAACCTTCATCTGAATGTTTTCCTGAAAACCACTTAAATAAGAATCTTTTGACATCGTAATATCAACATTTGAAACACAAACCTGTTGAGGTGATTCTTTTGCTTCTTTGGCAGCTCTTCGAGCCAGATTTGCTTGATGTTTTTTCCCTTGAGTATGAGCCAGATAACTTCCCTCATTATTGTGAAGAGTCAAACAAAGCTTACATTCATAAGAACCTGTATTAACAAAAGGTCCATTTAATAACAGATTAACAATCATACCAAGCCAAATACAAATCATGTGTCAACTCTATTTACCAAGATGATTTTTCATAAAATAGGGATCTTTGTTAAGGTCAATTGTTTCCAAAGCCAATTGACGAAGCCGTTCTCGACGATCTCGATTGCTTTCTGACCATGATGCCTGCCCTCCTCCACCAGTTTTTCCTCCAGGTCTGTTTTGAAAATCCATGTTGGTTTAACTAAAACACAGAACATCAACTAACTTCAGAATTATAGATTTTAAACAAAACAAAAAACTTTACTGTGTGGACAACACTGATAATGAAAACTCTACAATACACAAGTAGATTTAATAACATTGAAATTATATGAATATAAAAATTACTTCTCTAAAACGGTAAATGTATAAAATAAATTCACTACTGGGCAATTCTATCAAACTCAACAGTCTCGTTCCATAAAGTATGTTTTAACTAAAATTATTTCTAATTAGTAAAATAACTGCAGTGTTTATGTTGTTGTTTTCTCTTAAGTAATGTAATATAGTTTGCTAGACCTTTCGCTCAAATGGTATTTTACGCGAATTCATAGGCCTTTAGCACCTTGCAATAAAATAATTATAAATGCACTTTAAGAAAATCAAACAAACGAAACCCGAGCAATAACCTATAAAGAATTGATCCTAAAACGGATCAATACTCTCAAAGGATCTTACGTATATATTACCAGTTCACTTGATGAATAAAGGATGAAATATTTGAACAAAAAATTACTTCACAGAATGTATTATAATTTTACATTTTTTAAATCTTGAACGACAAAACAATGAAGATTACAGAAAAGTTATTGGCGGTCAACACCAGTTAATGGCAACCCACACGCCACGAAGACTGTGGCACGAAGAGTGTAAGAAAGCGTGGTCCACAGTATACTCTCTGACGTGATAAACTATTCGGACTCACTTAGCTTTAGCGACATCATGCGGTCAACGGCAGAACCTTTGAAGACATTTTCGGCCAAGTGACGTCCAGAACACGTGACTTTTAGTATACTGTGGTGTTTACATAGCTAGACCTCAAGGTCACTGAAGGCCCGTCATCACTGTAGCATTTAGGCACGATTTTTCGTTGATTTTTTTTTTTTCAGAAGTGCTGCTAGGTGTCGCATGCTCGTAACCCTATCAGGCAGTGCCGCAGATGAAGCGACTCTAGCGGCTCGACTGAGAAAGACGCGAAAAACTGTGCCTACCGTGGTGAAGGGCCTTCAGTGACCTTGGGGTCCAGCTCTGTGAAAACCGCAGTATTGTTCGAAAGGTAACATCGTCGCCTCTGAGTGACAAGCGACAGGCTGCTACAAGCCGTGAGCTTATGAATAAAATTTGACACAAGTGTCGATTTTCCTTTAAAACGTCGTGATCATTCTTCGTTGGATGTTTTCCTCTGCCTATAATGGTTTAAAAACGTTTTTTTGTTTTGTTTAGGTACACTTTCTCGCACTGAGATGTTCATTTTCGTTTAAAATAAAGTTGTATTTTTACGTTAACAAAGTCGTGTCCAATAGTGGACTGGGGCAGAGGGGGCCAGGAGAGACAGAGTAAGCTTTTTCAGATGCCATACTGTTCCCAATAATCAGGAATGTAAAATTATAGCACCCTCAGAACAAAGAGAACAAAAGATTTCTGCCTTGAAGCAAAAAAAATATTTTACGAGTCACTAGTACGTTACAGATTCCACTCATTTTCGCAATTCACACGTCTAAACATTTTCGTAATTTTCAGATGTTTCACGTGAAAACGTATGTAGAATTTCCACATTTCTGCAATAATATAAACAACCCACTTAAGGACATTCGCTCAGGAAAGGCGCTCAATAAATAAGTTGTCATTTACTTGCATTGCCTGAACGTGTTGTACAAACACACCATCGTAATACGTATGAACCACTAAAATTCTGTGGATCTTCAAGACCAGTCGCGGCTCGTGATTTTGTAAATGGGGAAGGCTGCAAATGCATTGCTTCACATTGCATGCGTTGTATTTCTAAACAAAATCTTTTTCGGTAACAGTGGCGCCCCTACCGCATGTTGGGAAAACTAGTTGAAGCTCAATGCTACTCGCTGAGCAGCACAGTAATGCTATCTGGTGAGCACGCTCTTCTTCAGACCCTACGCCCCACCCTTGAAGGCTGCTTGTCCACAGCAGCGCCCTCTAGAATATTCCAGAGGGCGCTGGTCCACAGCCTTCGCCCGCCCGTTTAGCCTGTGCAGTGAAAGCATAACGTCACGCCTCGTTTTACATAGGCCTTATGGCGGTATGAAGTGGGAGCCTAACACTTTTGTCTTCCCTTGTCACAGCTTCAAAAGCGTAACGGACGACGCTTATCGAACTCATAAACAAAAGTTTTGATATGATTGTTATATAATACAACTCAGAAATCCATTATTAATACATAAATGCATTTATAAATATATTTTTAAATTTCTTTTGGGGGCGATTTCTATAGGCGAGGCTCCGCCTCTCAGCCTTTAATGACGAACCGCGCCTGTTCAAGACTATTTGAATAAAAGTAAAGACCAAATGTTGCGTAGGTCACCAAATCAATTGTTTTCTTCTGCTACCAGGACCATCAAGTCGTGTCCCCAGTGCCAGATTACCCAATAGGCTGCAGCGTGGGGCACGCAATTTTTGGGGGCAGACGAATTTCAGCGGATGCAAAATTTCATAAGGAGAACTTATGAATGTTTTTATAGACATATTTCTTTTCACATTTGTGTCGTAAGAAAGTCTTAATTAATCAAATGTAGTTCCAAACGACCCAGTACAGTGGAAAGTTGACGATTATTTTAGAGAATGGTGGCCAAAGATGGATTTAAGCAAAATAATGACATCGATTTGTCTACCTCTAAAAGGCATTATACAAATCAAAGTCTATATTTATCAAAATCACATTTCTAAAGAAACAATGACAAATGGTGTAGTTGTTAAAAGGTTATGGTTAGTAGATTCGCCTTCTATAGGACATATCTTTCGTGCTCCTAGCTGCTCCTATTAGGGGGAACTACTACTTTGCTCCCTGCCAAAGCTTAAAGGCAGGAAAAATAGCTACAGCATTTCTCAACGATTACAGTTTCGAACATCAAGATCGTGTAAGAAAGGGGAGGCACGGACTTGTACCGCGATGCACGTCCACATCTCAGCCAAGTAAATTCAACTCATCACCTGATGTGGGAAAGTAAAGTTGTTTATGTGATTTTTGTTCGTGTTTTCTTTATGAAACAATTAATGAAGCTAAAGATTTAGTCTTATAGAGAATGCCCCACTTACTATGCGCCAATCGCAAAACTTCTGAACGGTTCACGATATCGAAATGCAGTTTTCGCTCAACAATGTGAACTCATGAGGCATGTCATATACCGTAGAGATGGAAATAGTATAGATAATATACCGTAGTAAAATATCGTGTTAGATATGAAGAGACTATTGAATTCTGCCTCAAAGCAGACATGACTATGAATGAACTTTCAGGGTCTGAATTATTTCAAAGATACAAAATTGTCTCTTTTAAAATTATTGATACAGTAGAGACTCAGATAGGTTTCAAGGTTTTTAAAACTTTTATTTTATTGAATTTCTTGACGAAAAGCAGTTTTCTACATACAAAGCGTCCTTTCATTCAGAAAAGTTTTCTTTTCTAATAAAACAATATCCATTCTTTTTGAGTGAGCAGCTTCGAAATGAACCGACAAATGTACACATTGATAATGTAAAATACATGCTTGCAGATTTGTTGCTGAAGTATTTGTTAGACAAATTGGTCTAGAAAAAATTATCAAGAGATAGTTCTTTTGATACAACTCAGTCTAACTTTCCCTTCGTCTACAACATTATGTGAAAGGAATATGATTACATTAAAGAGGGTAAAGACACTCCTGAGAAATTCCACGGGAAATAGCAGAATCAGTCATTTCAGTTTACTGATTCAGTTCAATTTCACCGTTCAATTTCAGTCAAAAATGTAAGATTTGATTTTCAGAATACGCAAAGACTCTAGCTTCGGCACTATCAAAAACTTGTCAAAAAAGCAAATTAAAAAAGGGGTGCTAAAACATTTGACAGCCTAGGGTGCATGTAAGTCAAAATCAGGCACTGTACATATCTGTGCATGTGTCCAACTATGGTGAACTGACAAATTTTGTTGTCAGGAGAGAATTTGAATTATTATAATTAAGTATTGGTGAAACATGTATGACAAGCAATTGAACCTGAAAATATTTAGGATTTATTAAATAAAATATTAGTCATCTGGCTTTCATGTTCAAGTTTAAATTAGAAATCACACTTTATTTTCAATTTAATTGAGTCTGTTTGAACGCTATACCGCATTAGAGTTACTTAGTTCACTCTTGTTAAATACAAACCTTTTTTGTTTTTTTCCCCCCAGAATGGATTGAGAAAGTTCTAGTCATAAGGAAACTATATTGTGAAAGTCATGTATTTATAAACAATAAATCCAATTCTATAAACAATAAATTAACATAATTTAGAAACGAACACAAACCATTAAAGGTTTTTGAAACATTATGCATTTTAAGCAATACAAACTGTATGAAAGAAAAAATGTGTAAACATATCACATAAACTTGAATATTTTCCATAGATCTCAAGTAGGACATTTGTACAAGTTTTTGATAATTTTGATGCCTACAATTACTTCATGTATTCCCTGATACTATTTTTGTCAGAAAAACAATAATGTGAACAAAAAAATGACCAAGCTATACAGAATTTCAGTGTCTTCATTTCATTCGTTTTCACAATCACTGTACTTGAACTGGTTCACATACTTGCCCTTTATTGGATCATCTTCGATTCTCTGATATTGCCACAAAATGGATGATGAATTGGAGGTATATACTTACTTCTGTATGTGATAGAAGTCATTCCGTTTGCTTTTCAAAAACCTATATTTGCCCTGTGAAGATTCGAGTCCAAAACAACATCATGCAATTTGGGTGGTGAACCCTTGAGTTTCTTTTTCACATTTAATTCACAGTAGGGAATGTCTTTCTGCAATGTATATTTATTTTACATTATTCCCATATTTGATTTCTCAACCCTTATTTCCTGAATATTCAGCCATTGTACTTTCTGTTGTAGTTTTTTCATCAGTCTTTTACTTGGTGAACCTAGCTTCTAATGCTTTTGTGGTTAAAAGGTCATTAAATAACATTTGAGTGACTTCAACTGTATGCTTATTTTGACACAAGACTTAATTTGCAGGAACTCACTACAGAATAAATATTTTCTTTTTTCCACATCTTGTTTTCACTTTGGCTGAAGTCTCTTTCTTGTGGCCACTGATACAAAATGTGTGATAATTGTATCAACAGGACCATCACTTTGTGCAACCAGTTGCAACTCCACCAGCTTTTACATTCCTATTTTGTCTACCCTATGCTTCAGATCAAGCGCACATTGTCAATGATTCTTTCACATTTTTCACAATACAGGATCTTATCTCTTGTGAGCCTTCAGAAGCTGTACCCTCATGCCAAATGTATATACTGTATATGCCTGCTGGTTGCTAAGTCATGGATTCCAAAATTAAATACTGTAAGTCATTGCTTATAATTTTGCTTTGTTAGTTTATAATTTGGAAGTGGAAATGTCTTTTCCATGTCAGAAGAAATCGCGTGGATCTTACCTTCTCCTCCATCTTTGGAATCCTTTTCTAAAGCTTGATTAACTCTTTCACCTAGCTTCTGGTGTAACTCTTGTTTCTTCAATTCTTCTTGATCACCTGTACTCCTATCTATCTGTATGTTTAATTGATTGCATGTTTTACTAGTATCTTTTTTAGGATATTTAAATTATAAGGTAAAATCACAATAAAAATCCTTTTGCATGTGGTTTCACTTACACGTTTTTCATCCCAGTGTGGTACATTCTCACTATCACGTCAAAAATAAACAAATACTAAAACAGTTTCATTATGGAATGATATTAATCTAGGAAATTATTAATTCTGTCGTTTCAATTACGAATGGGAAGGTTGGTCACAGAATAAAGGTCAGGGACCTGAGACAGCAAGGCCTGAAAAGGTGGGGAGAGCATTGGTAGGGAGGGTGAAAGGGAGGGGCAGGGTGACTTTTAGCCTCAATAATGAGACAAAACATGTCTTGAAACATTAACTGTAACCTATAATTTTATCAATTGTTGGATCACATCAATAAACTTAAAAGTACTCCCCCTTCACCCTCCCTACCGACCTTTCTCTCCCCCTCACCCTCTTCTGGCCTTGTTGCCTCAGGAGCCTCTGCCCTTTCTCCTCTGAGTAGTTTACGAACCTCTCCCATTCAATAGACACACTTACATGCAAAGGTGTTCCTAGATTTATGTTGTTCCATAATGAAACTGTTATAGTGTGTGTCTTTTGGACAAGGTTATCCTACTCATGCCTACTAGTTAACAAAGTGCGCTCATAAATATATGTGATAAAAACAATATTCTTTCTTTTGAAAGCACTTCCAAACCATGTCTTTGTTAAAAACTTGCCTCCATTAACATTGTAAGGCAACTTGCACTTCAGTTAACTTTTAAGGATTTCTAATGCATCACTTTGGGTTTTAAAAACAAACTTTTATTGAACAAGGATTATCTTTGTTCTGAAGTACAACTATGTGAAAACCTTTTACAATATTTACCTTGACAACACTGTATCATTTAAAATATCAAGTACATATTTCACATAGAGATCTTTTCTATCTTCAGCTAATTCTAAATCTGGATTTATTTACAGAAAATTTCATGCAAAAACATACAAAACACTTTTTAGTATTTAAGTTTAATGAAACTTAAAGATTTCACTTTACATAGGTTTTCCTAACACATTTTATTCAACAAGAAAAATATCAAAATATATCAATTTCTTAGAAAATCCACAGAACCTTAATTATGTCTATAGTATTATAAAGAAGAGACAAGAGGAGTTCAAAACACAACTGTGCTGTAGTTGAATCCCAGCTTCATTGTTAACTTTTGTGGCAATTTATTCAGTTTTATCACTACATACTCATTTTATTTAAAATTTTAAGCTATTACAACTTTACAAAACACAACATGAAATAACATTTTGTACATTGGGTCAAATTTTACAACATAAAGAGACAATTTACATCTCTTTGTACAAAAAATTTATTTTAAAAAAGATTGCATACAAAATTATCAAATAATTGCACAGATACATAGACCAGCTAGTATCTACGCCATAAATTTTTTCTGAAATTCTGTGGTCCCTACGATAAATTAACTAATTTCATTTCACAAATAGTACTTCCTAAGATTTACTTGGCTATATGTTCCATTTTGCCAAGATCTTTTGCTTCTAACTGTTTCATATAAGCCAGAAACGATGACCATAAAAAGCTACAAATACTTACAAAAGGCACACGATTTCTCTCAGGTACGAAGGCAAAATTAATTGTTTGCAGTACAGGCCAAACACAAAAACCAACCTGTAAGCAAAATTGGTTTCATTATCAATTGGGACATCATTGGCAAAGTAGTTTTATACAAAATAGTAATGTATACAGTAATAAATGTATATTTTATATTCAACACCTGATTTACAAATTTCTTTTGATCTTTCAGTTGCCTTCCAAATGTCACTTAAGGTGGCTTACCACCTTATTAATTTATCTTAGTCTAAATAATTTATCTAATCTCACTTAATCCAATAGTTAACTAATCTCAAGCAGCTCAATTTGTTCTCGTGATTGATTGTCTTTATAATTTTGTTGAATTAGAGTATCCGTTTCTTGTTTTTAGTCAATCAAGTATTAAAAAAACTCTTAAAATACATTAAACACAGGTCTTTAATTTATTAAGTTGAAGAAGGTTGCAGTTAAAACACAACTACAATTACAGTTTGTTGAACAATGTTTTGTTTGGTTGCTAATGACCTAGATGTTGATGCGACCTTAAATAACAAACAATACATGCACGCACGCACACACACAGATATATGGTTTGTTAATTTATCTTTCTACATTTCAGGTTTCGTAATAAGTTTGCTACATTCAAAACTAAAAAAGAAAAAACAAACAAATACCATTACATGGTATTATGAACACTTGATTAGAAACAATATAAAATTATTACACTTTATGAGAAACAGAATAAAATATAAAATTATATAGTGAAAGACAAAATTGATATAGATAAAAAATTAAAACTCTATTGAAAACAAGTGTGAGGCACAAGACTGAGAAACTCACCCAATAAATAATAAAATAGGCACAAGAATTGTCAGCAGACCAACTAATGATCTAAGTCAACATTATAAATTTAAAACAAAAAAAGATATTAGTAAGAATGAAAACTATTGAAAAAATTTACAATGGCCAAGGCTTCATGGAGAAGTCTTGAATGCCTGTGGGGAAATTATTATGAGAATAAGCTCTCTAAACGAACAGAGAAGAATGATAAAAAAAGAGGGGAAATGGAGAGAGGAGGGTGGGTCCTGCTTCTCCCTACCGTTAATTGGTCTGCTGACAATTCTTGTACCCCATAAAGTCACCTCAAAATCCTTCTGGATTGTAAACAACAATTTCCTTGTAAAACCATAGGTTCAGGAAATTTTGGGGAGGGATTGAACCTTCCAAAACTCTACTAACCATGAGTCCATGAGTGAAGTTAAATGCAAAAACCTAATAATTATTATATATTTAAGAAAAGGTTAATTTATTACCAATAATACATAAAAAGGACTACAAAAATGTGAAAAATATTGTAAAAATATATGTCGAAACTTAGAAAGGTTAAATTTTCTAAATTAAAATAATTACATTAGCTCTTTTGCAACATTTCCATTTCAGACCTCTTTTGCACAACTCAGCACTTTCAGGCCCTTTTTGCACAACTGACCACATTTATGGTTCAAAGGGAAAATGAGAAGTCAATCAAAAAAATAGAATACTTACTTTACATTTGATATTGTAATTAAAAAATTTTCCACTCAAAATTGCATAAACTCATTTTGGCAAAAAAGACATTCCATTTCCTCAATATTTGGAAAACATACAAAAGAAACATCTACACAAATTTAAAAGAACATCAAAAGCAATTATTATCTGCAGCACAGTACAGAAAAGCAACTCTGAAATATGAGACAATTTTACTATTATTGAAGTACAGACACCTTTATTATACTATCTTGGCACGATTTTTTGTGCAGTGGAATCCCTTCGCCCTCTCTTTAACACCTTGTTGTTAGAGCAATTAACATTGTTGATTTATAAAGGAAGGATCGCAAGAGTGACGTTGGCAACATTTGATAAAAATAAATGTTTTGCTCATGTCCAATAGAAATAATTGTTTTGTTCATGTTTAGCAACAAATTAATTCAGTTTTGATCTGATAGCACAATCTGCAAAATAAATATAATAACTAAATCCCCCCTCCTCTCACATCTAGTAAAATGAGAAGTTGAGAAATGGATGCAAGGATAATACCATGGGTGTTACTGGCAGGGTGGAGAGGATTTTTGACAAATGGGGTGTATTGAAGGGGACTCCCTGGTAATCTATATCTGATGTGTTGAATCTTCTCCACCAAAACACACTTGTTTTACATCCTCGATCAAGAATCAACGACAGGGCATACTTTTTCAGAACAATAATATTCTACATTTTTCTTAAAAATTCTGGCACTTTTCAACTTCTCTAGTTCTTCAAAGGTTGATTTCAACTTATTAATATTAATGACACTTCTGAAACTTACCCTGTATGTTGGTATAAATTTCGTTGAGACTTCATGTCCAGCTTCTTCAACAGACTTTCCTTCCAGCAAGCTCATTCCAAAAAAGAAACATACACATGCTGCAGGCCCATAACTGAACTGTTCCATACAGGCCTGTTATTAAAAAAAGCACAGTTAATGGAACTATATTATTCTAATTGTTCTAAAAATAAAACTCATTTCCAAACTGGCACCTTTTTTAAGGCATTTTTTATTGTCATATCAGGCCACATAGCATTAGCAATTTTCAGCCATGTGTGCAATGTTGGAGCAACAAACAAAGTTCCAAACAAACAAAATCGAAGTGCTTGCGCGTAATCTAAATGTTCTTTTCCCAAAATCACTTGTTGGGTTAGGTTCGACGTTGGCCAAATAACTGCATACGATGCCATACCTCTAATCAAGGGATATTTTCTTGTGAGCAAAACCACTTTACTATATACGGTACTCATCTCGGTAGATAATTGTATAAAGACAAAAGAGGAACATCTAATTATTCGCAGATGTGAGATACATTCAATGCTTTAAGTCTAAGATGTCCTTATTTCGCTTCGATACAAAAAGAAACTGAACCACGAACAAAACGATTACATAAATTTATTACATAATGTGATACTATGTTTATGGCACAACGTAAAACTAATTAAATTCACTACGAAATGTCGCACAGCAAATATGTAATGCTTAATCAACGAAGCGCAAACTACATTTCCTATGTACTACCACAATGCATTGACAGTTTTCCGCGAGCCCGACAGCGAGTGAGGTGGGGCGTGTGCGACCACACATATGATTCCGGGATGCACGTGCTTCTGGAGTGACGTTTAGCAGTATGGGTAACAATGTGCTCTGAAAATTACACGCCAATACAAACTAGTGATGCTACAACAGCACACACTTTCTCGCAATATTACAATTTTATCGTTATGTACGACCGGACGCCCATGTATGTTTCATTAATTTAAACAAAATACGCAAAAACTACTAACTTTTACTAAATAAAATGTATATGTTAGCAATAATATTGTTCAATCATTTCTAAACTAATAGTATTGTTATTATTAGAATTGTTATTACTATTATTAGAATTGTTATTATTATTATTATTATTATTATTATTATTATTATTATTATTATTATTATTATTATTATTATTATTATTACTATTATTATATCATTAGTAACAAGTATTGTAAGATCAATGACACCAACTCGATCAGGGTTTTTGTCCAGTTTCCCTTGATCCTTTGAGCAAATGCTGAGGTGTTCCCCTTGCTTTGATTTCTGGACAGTAAATGTATCTTCACTCTGCCGAAGTCTTCCCTTTTGGTACACATGAGATGAGTGGAGAGTTAAAAATTGTTAGCAATGTATTCAAAATAAAAACTGAATGTCGCTTCCAGTTCTTTCACATAGAGGTAAATATCTCTATATTCTTATATTAAAATACTGCTTTACATTTACTAATAATAGTGTCTAGTAAGAGAAAACTAAAATCTGGAGCCCAGGAAAACTTGTGCACCTGCACACATCATATCTGACTCGTCTTACGCGATTGAAATTGTATATGTGACTCAATAAATAGTATTATTATTATTATTATTATTATTATTATTATTATTATTATTATTATTATTTTCATTAAATGACGTTTTTTAAAAGGGGTAATTTTGTACAACACTTTGCCTGAGGCAAAAATCTCTATCTTAGTTTTTTTTAGTTTTGAATGTGTTTGCGATTTTCGAAAAAACTGAGCACTATCCGGAAAAGGGACTAGCACCATATGTTTTACTGTTCCTTATAACATACGTAGAGAAAATTTAAAGAAAAAATTCGTAGCGGTTTTTGACAGTAAAAAAATTTAAAGAAAATATTTGGAGCAGTTTTTTGGGGGGAGAATTTTCGTAAACTTCAAGTGCAAATTACGCAAAAACTACACTTTTTTTTCAAAAAAATTGTACATGATTTTTTTAAAGATCTAATTTTGTACCTCAGATTTTGTCAAAGGCAAAAATCTTTATCTTCAATTTTGTAGTTTGAATTTTTTAATAACTTCTTATTTCATTTTTTGCAATTTTCGAAAAATCGGGGATTTTAATGAAAATGAGAACTTTCTCTTTCTCTTTAATGTCCTTTGCACTATTCAACAACAAAATTTAATCAAAACAGTTGGAGCCTTTTTTTAAATTTTGAAAGTGTTCAAAGACATCTTGAAATAAGGTCATGTCCAATATTCAATTAAGATCATTCCTTATTTAATTAAGATTATTCATTATTTTTGCTGCAATTGAATGAGGGAAAGTTATTTTAAGAAACAACAGCAACATCGATAACAACGAACGTACGGGAGGGCCTGTAGTTGAGCGAGAGTTCGCCGCTTCGCCTGTAACCTTCACTTCATGGTTCGTATCTTTCCACTATAGTCTGTATATTTAAGGGCGTCGTAATCAGCTGTTCTACTCGTCCCCTCAACATTGCTCGCAGAGTTCAGCTGTAACTGCAGACGAACATATTGCGATCGCCGAATCCGGATTCCAGTTCGATCACGCTGGATGCGCTACCGGTCCCTGGCTCCGATCAGACGTCGCAGGGACCGCTGTTGATCGCCGCTTTCGGCAGCCTACCTGACGTGACAGCTGAGGGTATTATCTTCAAGATGGAATACGGCACGATTTTTTGCTTCTTTCTCGGTCCTGCCGCAAGATGTCTCATGTTCGTGACCGTATCAAGCAGTGCTGCAGATCAAGCGACTCTAGCGGCACGATCGAGAAACGCGAAAAGCCGCGCCATATTCCACCTTGAAGATAATAGGGAGTTTTAGCGCCACGCGTAAGGTAGCGACGTTATGCACTAACAGTCACGTGACGGACCTTGAAGTCATAACGTATTATCTTAGGCCTAACGTACGACCATATATCTTCATAAATAGTGCACGCCGGTAGAACAACAGGAAAGGTATTTTACCGACTCTAATAAACCGATTCCCGTATGTAAGGCAGTTACAGTTATTCCTTACCAACTCCACAACGCTGGCAAGAATTAATGAAAAATGTTGGAGAGGTGACGAGTAAGAAGTTTGCGAAAAAGAAGTTGAAATCATACCTTCGGGTTAGGTTATGTCTTATGCTCATAAACGAACGCTGTTTTAATATATTCCTTACATTCTCAAGAAAAGCCGATTCAAAATTCCGGATTGCGTGCTCATGGTGGTGGACCATAAAATTTAAAACTCCGTGCACAATGTAGATTTGTTATACTCTTGTCTTGTATCGTGGTTTAAATGTCTCACCACTTAGTCTACACTCTTTGGTATATTATGGAACTTCATTGTTCAACGCTTGAAATGCTTCTTTTGTTATAATGCATAACGCAATGTCGCAATTGCAAAAACTCTTCTGAACGTTGTTCATTACGACTTTATAAACTCGATAGGCACGTGATCAATAGAGTTTAAGGATGTCTCCTTACGCCTGGTGTTAAAACTTCCTAATATCCTCAGCTGCCACGTTAGGAAAACTCAAGTATGGGATTCGAGATGACCTGGATTCGGAGCGAATTTATTTCTCAAGGTCACTTGGCCCTAGCCAAAGCAAGAGGCAAGAGGCTTACCTGGCTGTGCTCATGACGTGTTAAAACGCTTCACCTAATACGTCGTCTCAGCCCTGCCACTTGTTAGAAACTGAAAACTCAGATGTACATCAATAATGATCAGATTCAAACATAAACATATGTGTAATAATTGTTCATTGGTTGTGATGAATGAAATTGTTCAATGGCCAATTTCAATTTTCTGTTTTGTTCGCTTGTCATGGTCAATTTTAATGTATGCTGAAATCAAAATAAAGAAGAACATGATTAATGTATATACGATATACATAAACAAATATTGCTTATTATTACACGTATGTTTATGTCTGAATCTGATCATTATTGACGTATATCTATATTCTCTATTTACAAATATAAAACATAACCTTAGTCCAACTTACAAACTTTTTAAAATATCAGTTTCTATTTATAAGTGGAGAATTCAGGGCACTGTACTTACCGACGACATTTACAGACTTCTCAAGAAACTGCTCACAGTGACCGAAATTGCGTCAGAGTATTTTTTTGTTTGGAAAATAACGAAAAGTAGCGAGACGCGACGTTTTCCTCTACATTTACATACGCTTGTCGGCAAGCAATGACCAAGAATGGCGTCTGCGTATACCTGTCTTTTTAGAACTCTACTGAGAGTACATTTATCCGCTTATGCGCGTTGCCCGCTAGGAGTGCGGACGCCGCAGTTACACTGTTGTATTTTCCGTTCATCCTAAGAACAAAGTGGATGTAAACAACAGCTCGTGCTTTGGGATGCTTGCCATTGGTTAGGTGACACGATACAGCGTCAGGCGTGTTCATGTGCAGTAGAAAATAGTTTTTAACGTAGTGGCTCATTTCTGTCACAATGTTAAAATTCTAGACGAAACTTGCAATCTATAACTCGGATTCCATAATAAGGAAATCATTGTTCCCACGCCTGCCAACGACAGCTGTGTGTCCAGCGCCCGCTTGATTATTTGTTTCAGGGATTAAAGATTATTTGTTTAGTTTTACAATCAAGTAGCTTCTGTTAATGATTGAAAACATGCGTTTGCGGAGCCATTATACATGTTAATATTCGTCTAGTGATCTGCAGATGTCGGGTTCTCTTTTTGAGCGACCACGGACTATACCGAGCGCGCGTGGCCGAAAGTAGTGGGAGCGGAGTCGGCGATTGAGATTCGGAGCAAGGCGGATGAATACCTCTAGTTTGTTTACATCAGCTTTCTTCAGAAACTACTAGTTCTTTACAAAAACGTTTAAATATGTTTTGCCTTTTATTTTTTTTAAAAGATTTGATTTGGAAATCTTTATCTTCAATATTGTTCTTTAGAGATGTCAATTGTTTGCAATTTTAGAAAATATGTTCAAAATCTTTTGCGAGAACGATTTTTCGATTCGTGATTGATCTTGATTGAAATTGATACAAGGACCTCGGTGGTAAGACAAACTAGAACTAATTGTCAACAACAAACAAGCAGCGTTTGAATACATGGAACAGTGAAATATTTATTTGGAAAAATAATGTAAAAATTAAAAAAAAATTATGTTATATCTAAGTTTGAATGCTTTGTAGGAATAATTAGAAAAGAGCACAATACACTATTGAAAAAGAGAAGAGTACAAAAGAGGATACTGTCCAAAAGAGTACTTGTACTCTTTTAGACAAAGTTTCTAATCACTCCTGATTCCAGTATCTGAAACTACTCAACTGATTTAGCTGAACATTTCAGTTTGATCTTAATCAAACTGGAATGTTCAGCTAAATCAGTTGAGTAGTTTTAAGTCTATATAGTTACACAAACATTTCATTCATGTAGATAAAAATATTTAATAAATGAATATAATGAAACTTTATTTGGTTACATTAATTTTCTCAGAGGTATTAAATCTTGAATCGGTTCAGGGTTCACTTAATCATATTTCACTAAATACTATCTGCCATTTTTTTAGATTAGGCTGAAATTTGTTTCAAATATGTCTTTGTAACTAAGAGAATGGCCCCCTTTGGAACAGCCACTACCATCATTAAATAATGAAAACAAAACAAAAGGGGTAGTTACGAAGAAAAAGAAGTAGAAGCAAAATACTTATTTTCAATAGGTGAAAAATGGTATTATTTTTTCCTAGAAAAAAGTATGCAACTGTCAACAACTACTACAACAAATTAGATTGTGTCTCTACTGATACTGAGAGTGGTTTTAAACTATTCCAACATGTGAAGGGTAGGCTAAATCAGCATGGAGGTCCAATGTAACAATATGTTCAGAGAACCTTCCTAATATTTTATGTATTTGCAAACGTTGATAAATTGCATTCCTAAATTACCAGTCTTATGCACAGAATTTCAGCAGGAGAAGAAAAACCTCCAACTATCAGAACATGCACTACACTTCCAGTATTTGGTTGATGTGCATGAAATCAATTTTCACTCATTCACTCTTCTGTGCAAAATCTGAAATTAGTAACTTTCCACAATGTGAAATTGCCATTACTAGACATTGGATGTTTAGGCACTAAAAACTCGTCTTTTATGCGCCTAAAAAGGCACTGAAAATGTCAAGAATAAGGAGAGAAAAGGCATTGTTATAAGTTACATACACAATAAAATGGAAAAATTGTAATTTTTGTCTATATTATTTTGTAAACTTAAATGCACAAAACCAGTTCGTATATTTTAATGTAAAACTAGATTTACATATTTACAACTCTTCTACATTTTATTCTTAATAGTTGCCATTAACCAGTAATATTTACGTATTACCAGTCACTTTTCAAGGATCACAATTTCAAATTTGCGACGACTCGGAGACAAAATCAGTTTGAATGCGAAGAAGGATATCTGAACGATGTGAATGGCAAATATTTTAGCAGTCCAACACTAGCAACACTGAAACCTTCTGGGAATTTATATTTATTTCCACTTAAAATTTCGGTTCCTTAGGTGTATTGTCAATCGTCCATGTTCTCAGATCATGGCTAGTATTTATGAAATAGGGAAATGGAGAAAAATCAGTTGGTATACTTTCAGGAATTCTCTCGTAATTTTAAATTTCAAGACGTGAATTGAAGGTTTCGTAATGAATGATCACGTTGGACCATCGCCGATTTTCCGATATCTTAGCATTGTATATAAATATAATAAATAAAAGTAAAAAAAGTCCTAAAAAAGGTATTTATGCAAAAATTATGCTAAAATAAGCAATATAAAACTTCGTCATATGTCATCATTTGTCATGATTTGTGGACATATATTATCAGCCTTTAAATAAGTTTTCTAGAAAAAAATAGGCATTTCCCTAAACATCCGATGTAGCCATTACACACAATCAACTTCAAACATCACAAAGAAGAATAATGTCCAATCTGGAAATGAATCCAAGTTCCCCATTCTTTTGAGAGTATGTGTTTGTCATAGTTTCAGTTTATTTATGAATAACATCTTAAATTACACAATTATAAATAATATCACTTAAGATATATATATATAATACATATGAGAAAAGGATCATTTCAACACTAAAACTGGTATTAGTAGTACAAACATTGATGAAGAATTGTCACTCAAGTTATTATAAGACTGCTTATTCTCTATATTTGTCTCTCATTCTTATCAGTCTTAGAATGTCTTCTAATAATATAAATGTAATATAATTTTTACTTCAGTTTTGAATATAATATAAATTTCCCTTCCAGAATAGTAATATTTTTTCTACACTCAATCAAGTTCACTATCAAGCCTATTATTAATAGACTTCCGAATTTCATTTGTAAGTTCTCGAAGAGAATGTGAATTCTTGAAAAGTTTCAGAGCTGCAACTACATATTCACCAAATTTCTCAATATCTTCTTCACGCATTTCATTCACAGTAGTGTTCTCTGTCTGTGTTGATTGATCACTATATTCATGAGAGCAGTCAGTTTTTATTGGAGAAGACCAACCTCTGTTTTGAGAGGAGGGTGAATTTAGATTAGTAGGTGAATACAATTCAAATTCCTGAGGACAAGAAACTGAGGTATTGGAGTCATCCTCCGTTTCATATCCAAATGTAGTACTTTTCTTCTTGCCAGGAATTCTCATATTTTCTAATTCTAGTTCAGAAGTACCACACTGAAAATTAAAAACATTTCTTGAATCATGCTGTGTCTCAATTTTTTCGTGAGCTCCATGCATATCTAAATAGTCAGCATTATCATCTTCTGTTTCCTGTAACACATTCAAAAATATTGCATGCCATCTCTCAATAAAGATATCCCTTGAACATAATTTTTTTAGTGTTTATCTTTTCTCATTTAATTCAATGCAGTGGTTTATCAGTGTCTCAAAAATAATTTGTATAGCAAATTTTGTACACTATTTCAAAGGCAAATGTAAAGAGTTTGAGAATAAATTTTTAAGAAATGGTCCGATTCCATGTTTTGTCCTAAATTTTGTTTAAATATTCTCTCTTTCTACTTTAATATTTTTGTTTTAAAAAAAACAAAAAACAATTTATTTAAAACTAAGATATGAAGTCATTTAATTAGAAATACCTAAGCATATGAATTGCAAAAAATAATTATGTATATTCAGTGATAAGATAATTTAAAATTAAATTTTCAGGAAATAAATCAAATTTTCTCTAATTATATTTGCTGTTGATTTGCCAACATCATAGGTGAAAAACTTTAAAATATTTGTGTCAAACAAATAACTCATTTCTAAATTACTCCATTCGCTAAAACAATTTTAGATGAAATATTCTCAGATGAATTCTCCTTGAGTCTCACTTTGTAAGGCGGACCAAAAGAGCTATCGAACTAATAGTCCCAAGAAGGCTATTCAGGAAGAATAACACAAATGTTGATGAAGAATAAGGAATGTTTTATTACTCGGAGAAAATTAATGGCATTTTAGGTTATGGAAAAGAGGGATAATGTTAGGCAAAATATTTCTATATATCAATTTACCGTATTTGCTCGTACATTAGTCGCACTTTTTTACACGAAAAGTAACTCATGAAAGGGGGTGTGGCCTGTACACGAGATTTTTCTTTAAAAATTTATGTTGAAGTTAAATTTAATCACTTTCATTGCTCCCATATTCACTCACATCCCTCCTGATTCGTTTTCACTTTCACAACCACTGGAAAGTTCCATAATGCATCGTCCGCGCTCATTTGATATTCCGCACATTTCAAAAACTTGGTGACCAGTTTGCTAGAAATCGATGCCCTCGCATCCAAAATCCACTGACACATGTCGGTCACCGTGGCTTTCTTGAGACGGCCTGTCGCAGTTGCGGCTTCCGTTCGTTACGCCCACGTACGGTACAAACGTCGCCGTGCACTCTGAATGACCGGTTAATAGTTACATCTATACTCCGACTTATTTAACGTGGCACCTCAAGGCCACGAGCTGGAGGAAGAGGGAACTCCTTCAACCAATCGGGAGTTTAGTTACGATTTAAATTTTTGGTTTGGAGCTACCGATTGGATGACAATGAGCACCTCTCCTTGCAGCTCGTGACCTTAGGGCGCCACGTTAAATAAGTACGAGTATAAAAGTTGCAGCATCCCGTACATGCCGCCAGATATCACTACTACAGTACCGGTAGCGTATAAACGACTCTGACTGTTCTCTCGCCACGTTCTATGGTACGTCATGTGACCTGATCTGAAGCAATAAGTTTGGGAGTGGGAGGATGATATAAAGACGTGTGATCGTCTGTCGGTAAGAGGGAATGTTTTGAGATTTCATTTATCTGTCGTGTAGGTGGAGCCATGTGCGAAATGATATGTGGCAACAGCTCATCGAACTGTCAGAGTCGCTGATACGCAGCCGGAACTGTAAATCTTTATTGTTCTCCTTCACTTTACTACTTCTTAAACTCTCGGTTGAGTGAGCCCGGAAACTGTCCAAAACTAGCATTGGCCGTTGTTTCAGCAGCGCACGAGGCCACTGCAACCACACAGCTTCATCCAGTGCAGGGCGAGGTTTTCGTCCATCCATCCATTGACCTGGACACGCACTATTATCTCAGGGGGAATCTTCTCTTTCGGTATACTTTTCCTTCTGAAAACCATGGTGGAACTTCATGGGTGGATTCCTCCGGTACCACGATTTTAGCTGGTTCTGCGCATCACCAGTTTGCGTCACGAATCAAATGACATCACGGGCACTTTGTTTGAAAAGCCAGACCAGACGCTGGCCGTCATGTTCGATGGAGAGCGAGTAGTGTCGAGAAACATTTTGAAAGTGGTACAAAGTTTTCAACAATAACCAACCAAAACTAACACGAAAGTATACAAGATGCAATATTTAAAAGAAATGATCCATAAATCTGTTTCAATATCTTGTAACGAGGTGACAATTTTGGTATCTGGCTGCATTTAAAATTCCCGCTAATATTGTGACGCAAACTGGTGTCTAAAGCTCATTTGCTAAAGTCGAATGCGATGCGCAAGACCCCCCCCCCGGTCTGAAAACCACTATGGCGGCAACTTGCCCCCGCCCGCCGTTATCGGCAACATAACGGTGCAGCGTTGCTTCTCTGCTTCCGCAGTTCTTATCGGAACACTTCTCTCGCCTGCGGGATGCACAGTCGTCGTATCGGACATATAGAAAAAAGGGGGCGTCATCTTCCATTTGCTCCGGGATGTAAGCATGCTGCTTCCGCATGTTGATTACGTACCCTTGAAATAGTTTTAGCTTTTCCTCAAAAGATTGCGGCAGTCTTTGCGCTATGGCTGTTCGACGCCTGAGAGTGTCCACGGTTTCGCCATTAACCGCCGCACCCACCCGTGGTTCGCTTGAAATTCGTTACGGGGGATACCGAGGTTCCTGGCGATTTTGCTGCCCTCGAACCGTTGCAAACCAGCAAAATCGTTGCTCCGGGTTTCCCGAACGTATTCCAATAATTCTTCTTTAATTGCTGGATATTTACATTTCTTGCCTCGAAATGCATATTTCTCGGGAACAAGCAAAACCGTTGCTCCGGTTTCCCGAAAGAATTCCAACAATTCTTCTTTAACTGCTGAATATTTACATTTCTTGCCTCGAAATGCATATTTCTCGGGAACAAGCAAAACCGTTGCTCCGGGTTTCTCGAAAGTATTCCAACAGTTCTTCTTTAACTGTTGAATATTCACATTTCTTGCCTCGAAATGCACATTTCTCGAGAAACAGCAAAACCGTTGGTCCGGTTTCCCGAAAGTATTACAATTCTTTACCTGCTGGATATTTACATTTCTTGCCTCGAAATACACATTTCTCGGGAACAAGCAAAACCGTTGCTCCGGATTTTCCGAAAGTACTCCAACAATTCTTTACCTGCTGGAAATTTACATTTCTTGCCTCGAAATGCACATTTCTCGGGAAACAGCAAAACCGTTGCTCCGGATTTCCCGAACGTATTCCAACAATTCTTTACCTTCTGGATATTTACATTTCTTGCCTCGAAATACACATTTCTCGGGAACAAGCAAAACCGTTGCTCCGGATTTTCCGAAAGTACTCCAACAATTCTTTACCTGCTGGAAATTTACATTTCTTGCCTCGAAATGCACATTTCTCGGGAAACAGCAAAACCGTTGCTCCGGTTTCCCGAAAGTATTTCAACAATTCTTCTTTAACTGCTGAATATTTATATTTCTTGCCTCGAAATGCACATTTCTCGGAAACAAGCAAAACCGTTGCCCCGGGTTTCTCGAAAGTGTTCCAACAATTCTTCTTTAACTGCTGAATATTTACATTTCTTGCCTCGGAATGTACATTTCTCGGGAAACAGCAAAACCGTCACTCCGGATTTCCCGAACGTATTCCTACAATTCTTTACCTTCTGGATATTTACATTTCTTGCCTCGAAATACACATTTCTCGGGAACAAGCAAAACCGTTGCTCCGGATTTTCCGAAAGTACTCCAACAATTCTTTACCTGCTGGAAATTTACATTTCACGGGAAACAACAAAACCGTTGCTCCGGTTTCCCGAAAGTATTTCAAACAATTCTTCTTTAACTGCTGAATATTTACATTTCTTGCCTCGGAATGCACATTTCTCGGGAAACAGCAAAACCGTCACTCCGGATTTCCCGAACGTATTCCAACAATTCTTTACCTTCTGGATATTTACATTTCTTGCCTCGAAATACACATTTCTCGGGAACAAGCAAAACCGTTGCTCCGGATTTTCCGAAAGTACTCCAACAATTCTTTACCTGCTGGAAATTTACATTTCTTGCCTCGAAATGCACATTTCTCGGGAAACAGCAAAACCGTTGCTCCGGTTTCCCGAAAGTATTTCAAACAATTCTTCTTTAACTGCTGAATATTTACATTTCTTGCCTCGGAATGCACATTTCTCGGGAAACAGCAAAACCGTCACTCCTGATTTCCCGAACGTATTCCCACAATTCTTTACCTTCTGGATATTTACATTTCTTGCCTCGAAGTACACATTTCTCGGGAAACAGCAAAACCATTGCTCCGGGTTTCCCGAACGTATTCCAACAATTCTTCTTTAACTGCTGAATATTTACATTTCTTAGATCGAAATGCACATTTACGGTTACGGTTCGGTGAACTCCACTGCGGCTTACACACGAGATTTTTCTTCAAATTATTGTGTCAAAGATAGTTAGTGCGCGCTACACATGGACGCGTCCTATACACGAGCAAACACGGTAATTTTTAAATAATTAAAATCTTTAGTTTCCCTTTGAATCCAAAAGGAGATTACAGAGGGAACAAAAGTGAGGGAAAAAAATAAAAAATAATATATCGCACCACAGTAGAAAAGTGTCGTAACAAAAAATTGAATTTTCAGTTACATACATTATTTAAAGTGAAAATTTACGCTATTTCATCCTAGAAAGATGTAATTTCTTTAGGTCTATTTCAAACAATTATTGGTTCAGTTTTCCATTTTGTAAATTTTACGAAATTTGAAGTATAAGAGTGTGGAATACCTGTTACGCTAGTTTTCTAGAGCGAATTAATGCTTAATGGATGTAAATAGGACTGGAGTATACTAATTACGCCAGTGATCAACACCGATTTACTGCTTAATGCATGTTTATAACTTAGAAGTCACAGTTTTCTTCCAGTCAAATTAGCCAGAATTACTGTCATTGTTGTCCGCAAGTCGGTCCAAAAATTAGGTTGTCCATTCCTGATCATTTTTAAGCAGTGTTAGGCAGAGTCGTGATGTACAATAAAATGAATGGGTTTTATTCAAAGGGAAAGTAGGCCCGATATAGTAAGGGAAAGTGTTAATTCTTCTGAAAATTGTCAAAATCTACACGAAAAGTAAGTTGCGCTTTCCTGAAAAAATAACTTTTTTGAGTTACAACACTCTACTACTGGGGGGTGCGACATGAGTAATTAGAAAAAAACTGAAGTCTGTACCTCTCCTGCAGTGTTGAAGTTCTCTGAAGAAATTCCAGCCTCAGAATTGATGTTATAAGGCAAACTCAATACTTCATCCAGCCTATAAAAGGTGACATTTTAAGAGATTATTACACAAACCTTGCAACTACATGGTCTTACATATTTTTCATATACAACGCTTAGATTACACAGATATACTTTATATTTTTCAGCTCTAAAACACTTGAAATATACTTATTCAGTTAGTGGTGCGACAACAGCACATACTTTCTCGCAGTACGCAGGCCAGCGATGAAAAAATAATACAAGGGAATTGGTAGCTGAACTTTATGTATTTTTTGGCGCTGTTTAAAAAAATTCTGTAACGTCACGTTTTCTTGAAAAATTCAATTTTCTTGGATTTTTATGAAAATTTACCATTTTTGGGTCTTTCGAAAGAGGTAGCTGAATTACTGAGTTCTAGATGGAAAGAAAAAATACTGGTCAAAGGAACCACTTCTTATAATACAGGAACCGAGAAATGACATTTGTTAAGTACTTTGAGAAAGAGGAGCGCCTGGTCCTGCTTCATCACTGAATCTGTACCAGTATTACCAGCTATTCCAACTTCACTAGAGAAAGTAAATTCTTCTTCGCTTCCTTCACATGATTCGTGTGATAAAAGTCAACTGTGCTTTTCTGTTCCCAGCTTCTTTCCTAGAATTGTTAGTGTTTTTGGTGACATTAAAAATTTAGGTCGTGGAATTCAGGGGCCCGAAAAATGACGGGGACATCTTGATGGTTCGCTAAAGTTAATATTTTTTGTAAAAACGAATATCGCATTGATCTAGCCTTATGGGAGCTATTAGCAGAGTTCTTCTACCAGTAACAATACCGTAAAGGTAAAAAATTTCGTTTACATTTGCATGTAATAATTTTTTTGTATGTTTCATTTAACGTAATAGTATTTGCAAAACTTCTTTGCTCCTCTTAAGAATCCCACACGATCCGCCACTGCCTTCACATCATGTCACATTTCAACAATGAACTTCTCGAATATCGATCGCTGCTTTGTTGCCCAATGTAGCGTACGGTGGAAATTAAAATCATCATAGGAAATTAAAATATCAAGAGTGCTTTGGCAATTATCGATGAATCCCCGTCTTAGACAGCGACACAAAGTCCATAAAAATCCATGGCCATTTGAGTTGGATGCTATCTCTGATTACCAAATGACTTTATGAAAGGATGCTCTCTGTGATTACCATATGACCTAAATATTGGCTCCCTTGAATTGATATTTTAGATTTTTGCCATGATATAGTAAATAAAATATGAAAATCAACTTTATTTTCACAGAAGAGAACTCTGAAAATTTAAGGCAAGAAACAAGCAGATTTTGGGGGGTTCTAGAGCTAAAAAACAGGAATTTTATTCACCACAAAAAATGTTTTTGTAATTGTTACTTCTACTAACATACAACAATTAACTGCTTTACAATTATTTTAGAATTGTGTCAAAAAGGTTAAAATAGGAAATTGTCTAAAAATCTGCACCATCTCTTAGAGTTACCTGTTAGAGATGAAATAGGGGTTTAAATCTTTTTCATATTTGCGATAACATAAATAATGATAAACATGTCTGAACCTTACTCCTCATAGTTTTCTTGTAGTGGCCAATGTTTGTAGAAGTCAACCAGCTCTACAATTGAAGGGAAGGATCTTGCTTCAGACAAATAATAGCAAGGTACACCTTGAATCAACTTCTTGAAGATAAGCATGTGCGCAACAGATGTTACAGTTCTGCAGAAGAAACTAAAGTTTTTTAACATATTCCAAGTATGATTAGACAAAATTCTTGCAAAAACAACATCAAGAATTAGATTCACATAATAACAAAATTTGCTTCGGATTGCTCTTCAGAGGTCTTTTTTGTTGGTTTTGTAGTTCTCATTCAGAATGTCTGAAGGTGAATGCACACAGTCATGGAGAAATCTGAGAGTGCAGGAGATTGTCACCCTCCCAGAGAGTTTGATGCCCTTAGTTGGTAAAGTTGATAAAGTATGAAGAACAGGATATTTGTCACTCCAAGAACAAAATTATTACATTTATAGGCGCCTCATTTACGATTTCCCCATTTTGAAATGTTCAAATCGAGAAAACCGGAAATGAGAACGTTTATTTTTTATTTTTTTATTTTATTTTACGTCAAAAAAAAACAGTTAGAAACTGCGTATGACGTGCTATGGGGAAAAGTGAATTGTGTGCACATTTTGAAAATTCTGTGATCCCTACACTAAGTCATATACTACTTAAATTTTGAATTTTTGAAAGGGAGAAAAAAAAACTCCCATGTAATAAAATCTATTTTCAAGGATAAACAAGCGAAAAAAAAACAAAAAAACTCCCATGTAAAAAAAATCTATTTTCAAGGGTAAATAAGCAATAAATTTTGAATTTTGAAAGGGAGAAAAAAACAACAAAAAAACTCCCATGTAATAAAACGTTCCTTAGAACGTTCCTTACAACGTTCCTTAGAACATTCTCAGGATTTATAGTGTAGGTTACAAATGCAGTGTATATATTGTTCTTAAAGATATTCATATATTTTGAATAAATGCGTACCATTTCAAATTACATCACACTTTACCATTTGCAACGTTTGAAATTGAACATTATATTAACTGTAATTTGTATGAACTTCAAACTAATATGTAATACATACTTCAAACTAATTGCGAATTCTGTTCGCTCAGGTGCTATTGAATTATTTAGATGTTTTGGTCGTATCCGCAACATAAACGTCCCTCGCCTCTTTACTTGAAGAATATCATCGGCATCTTTTCTATGAACGACACCTGCAAACCTGAGTAACAGAAAACAAATTTAAACAATTATCAAAATAACCCACAGGTGCCTTATTTTTCATTTTCAGAAAAAAATAGTAAGATAATGAAATGAACAGGATAGTCCTTGGTGTGAATACGACGAAACATTTACAAACAAACAAAATCTACAACGTCGGCTTCCGGGGTCAGAGTCAGTAAGTCTCTTCCTTGGCAGTCCGGGATACATCGCATCTTCGATACAGTTGGCAACGTTTCGGCCGTCATACTACATCCTTCCTCAGGACGAAAAGTCTGAGGCAGTTCGCAGTACGGCAGTTGAAGCGTTAGCAACTGTGGCTACAGAACGGCGCCTTCCGGATGGCCAAGTATCAACTTTCAAACAAGTGGTGTTACAACAACACACACTTTCTTGCATTGTTTCTAAATTTGTAATTTTCAAAAATTGAGAGTTTAACGAAATTGCACAGCACAAATTAAGGGAAAACCACTCGTTTTTTCAAAAACATGTACGTGACTTTCTTTAAAAAGCTGTTTTTTTAGAGCAGACTTTAAGGGGAAGATCTGTATATTCAATTACGGAGTTTTGAAACGTTAATTTTTTGTAATTTTCCAAAACGCAGGAAGTTCTCCGGAAAGGAGACAAGCACCACCAGTTTTACCGTCTTCTGACACATACGAAGAGAAAATTTAAAGAAAATTGTGGAGTTGTTTTTGAGAAAACACTTCTTTTAAAAAAAATAAAAATTGTCTGTAGTACACACAAAATCGCAAAAACTATTCATATGTTCGAAAAATTGTACATGATCTTATTTCAAGATTTGTCTTTGAAGAACAGATTTCATAAACGAAAAAATCTCGATTTTCAATTAATCAAACATTTTAACTTATGTAATTTTCGGAAAATCAGGATTTCAACGAAAGTCAAACCTGCGCCATTTTTCTAAGCGTCTTTTACACTATCCGAGGACAAAGTTCAATTAAAAGTCTGGAGATATTTTTGATAAAAAATTTAAAATGTAATTGAGGCTTCATGTAAATTACCTCCAAAAAGAAAATATCGGTTTCAAACTCGCCGGGAATCTATTTACCTTTATATTGATCACGGAAAATAAATTTTGGAATAAATCGGCTGAACGATTTTGGCGCTAACGTTGACCACATACAGTCGGGCAGACAGGCAAATGTTCTACCAATCCATTTTTCGGTATCAATGACACATAAAACATGGATTCTGACTACACTACGTGTTACAGGAAGTAATTTTGTATATATGGAACAAAAATTATCCACTTTTCCAGTACTGCGGGCACTGTACCAGTGTTCGTAATAACGTGTATTTCTGTCAGAAATTCGCAGTTTTCCGGCACACGAATACAATACTTTTTTCTTCTTACAAAGTAACGACGAGAAAGTAAAAAAATAAGATAACCATTTGATTAAACATTTCATTTAGATGTGCTACTTATTAATAAGATTACAACAAGAAATGTGTTAAAATCGTAAATTTAAACATTTCATGGACTGGTATCCATAATATTTAAAAAGTATAAATGAAACAACACAACTTAAAAAAGAATTAATAATTAACTAGGTCTATATTAAATTCTTAAAAAAAACTTTTGAGATATTTCAAAATAAATTAGGGAATAAGAATATTAATTTGATTTATTTTGTCAAAGAACAGTAAAAAAAGGAAAACTTTTCGGCACAAATAATTTTAATTTGTAATATTTAGAAAATCACTTTATAGTGAATTCAAAATATGTTGAGATGTGCAACAGTAGTAACGCATTATTTTCTTGTTTTCAAAAGGTCAATGTTCATAAAATTATAGGATGGATGGACGGATACCGTTTTTTCGTCTCTTCTTATCTTTCAGTTTCTACGGACTTCCCCACTACGGCTTAGATACAATACTAAGTACTATCCCTTGGTTGCTTACGCAGTTATCCTAATCCTCACTCTTGTAAGCCCTCAACAGTCTAAAAATATACTTTTTCCATTTCCACTGTGGCTCACAAGCCCTTTGGTGCTTGGGTCGGTTTAATTGCAGGCAGGCAGGTTGCACCTAGATGGCGCTAAGCAGTTCCCATTGCATTGCACACATTCTACCCACTCTCACGAATTTAATGGGCTAGGGATGGGGATTTAGGAGAATGATTATGTTTCAGGGGTGATACAGGATGTACTAGGAATGCACAAAATGCCACAAGACAACTGTGGATATAACAGAGAGCGTACACATCCGCGACCGGAGTCAGTATTTACATGGTTGTCCAGGAGACGCCGAGACCTAAGCACAGGTGCCAACCTTCCGGCCGCTATTCTGCGACCTTCCTCAGGATTAAATACCTTTTCAACACTCTAGGACAGCCAAGTATTTATTTTCACGTTTTCATGTTTACGTGTCTAACAAATATTAATAAGACATAATATGTTTTAGAATCACGTTCAAGTAATTCTAGGTGTAGTTTTTGACATTTTGGATATTCATTTAAATAATGATAATGTAACTTTCAACAATATTATTCTTCCTTTTTTATTGTATTGTTGTAATATTAAGGACTGTATGATACTAAGGAAGAATTCTTTGGTAGTATGTAGAGAACTATATATGTACTACAACTACATATGATATGTTATTCTTACCATGGATACTGTCCAAGGAATCTGTAGTCATTCCAGTTCGTAACTTCATTGTACGGCGGTGAAGGAAGCTCAGCCCGAAGTATACAAGGTTGAAAAGAAGCAGTGCAGGTATCTACATCCTTTATACACGTTTTATGCACAACCAGTTTGCAGTAATGACAAGAATAACCCTAACAACCAAAATAAATGTATTAATTGTCATAAACACAATCATAATCTTAGGCCAAAAACAGCTAGAAATTTCTACCTGCATTATTAGCCCTTTCAAACATTTTTCACATAAATTGCACATTGTTGGTTTTTCGAATGTGCATATAACAAAACTGTGGTCATTCGTTTTGGCTCCAACAGGATCTATATTGTCTCTGCAACATAGAGAAGTTTTTAAATAATGAATTTCTTGAATCAAATAATAAAAACTAATGAAGCTTCAATATGACACAGACTTTCTCATACTCTTGCAATAGTTGTGTAAAGTGATAATAATTGTGGAGGTTGAGAACAATTGGTCAGACTTCTATTTTTTACATTTTGCTTCGTTAAATTTTGAGTCGGTTTTACATCGATCTTCACTAAGAAACTTGTTGACAGCTCTTATGAATGTAACTTATTACACTTATTAGCCTTACTGAGTTTAAGAAGACATTTAAATAATTTTCTTCAAGTAATCAATGTAATAAATCAGGGTTTTAGAGTACAATATTTATTATTACTACTTCTTACAATGCTTCTAAAATAGCTTGCATCCAAGAACGTTTGTGTTCTTCATTTCGAGCATGAATGACGTATTCAATCCTTTCATTTTTGTGTATAAGCCTCCAGTGATGACCCCAGCGAGAGTTAACTTGCATATCTTTAACTTTGTATGAAGCTAAATTTAGAGCTTCTTGACAGGCATAGGTACCATTCTGAAATTTAAAACATTGAAAAGTAAATAGATTGATACTTTTGTTCTTCGTATCTTTTTATCATTAGAATGGACAATGAATCAGTTATGACTTTTTTACCTTCAGAGTTTTACATATTAGCAGAACTTGGTCAAAGATAAAAATGTACCTGAAAATGTAAAAAATATAAAATATTATTTGTATTTTATTTAACTTTGTTCTTATATAATTATACTTTATCGTATTTTTACTTCATCTCACCTGTTTCCAACTTTTTGATCTGGAAACTTTATTCGTAACTCATCATCCTTATGGAGACGGCCAAAATCTTTAAGGGTTTTGCTTCCAGGCATTCGAAGATCAACGATCCTACTCTGAAACAAGCAAAGAAATGATTTTAGGTAAAAGTAGATTATCAGAAACTAACTGATCCCCCTGCATGTCTGGGGTATTTAACACAATACAGTCGACTTCAGTTATTGTGAACTCGGATATAGTGAACTCTCGGCTGTAGTGTACTTAAGTCACTGGTCCCGTTTCGCCTTCTTTACAAATAAACATAAGAAAACTCTGTTATAGTGAACCTGAACCTCGGCTTTAGTGAACCTAGGAAATACAACGTCCTGAAAATAATTCCCTCCTGGAAAAGAATATATCGCCTCAGTGCCACAAATTCCAACACTAGGCAGCTTGAATTCCAACAGTGCAAGAGGCATTGAAGGGTGTCAAGACTGTATTACGATACTTAGACACAAAGATCAATGTAGAATCAATTATGGAGAGAACACGAATTCTGGAGAAGAACTTATAGGATGTTGAGTTTTCTATATCTTTGTATTCCGTGTACGTATTTGAAATGGAAAATGTACAAGCTGAATTAGCAGCGGGATTCGTCAATTTCGAATGGATAGAACACACGTGTGTACTCATTAAAGTATTGTTCTGAATAATTTTGGTTATAACGTTCCACATTGATTTCATAGAATTTTCTCTGTACTCTTCATCTTAATTTTCGCATATTGTTTAAAATATGTGTATTTTCTTCATTTGTAGTCTGTGCTGTCTTCTGTATTTTCTTTCTTCATAAAATTCTTGAAATTGCTTCCAAACACCTTCTCTGTTTCTTTTACTGTTTTTATCACTGAATCTTTAATAATACAGTATATGTCAGAGTTTTAAATATTACCCAAAACGACATATTTCAATATTATGATGATGCTCACAAGCTATTATGGACCTGAAACAATTGCTATCTTTATATTAAAAAAGTAAACAAAGTGATTATTATATGGCGATAGACATCATCAGATAGACATCTGTGATTGGTTTAATTTGAACAGATTCTTACCGAGCATTGGCTACTTACGACATGGACAGACATGAATAAAAATATATAAAATAGACATGACATAATATGACATGAAATACACATGACATATAAGACATGAAATATATATATATATATATATATATATATATATATATATATATATATATATATATATATTGTGACGCCGAGCCCAGGTGTGGGCTGTCGCCACTGTTGTTGGTATGGGAGGCCGCGCGCCTGCGAGGGCGCAGTTCGTGGTCCCCCCCCCCAGGCGGCAGTATCGGCCGTAGCGGCGGGGCAGTGAAAGGGGGGAAAGTGGGGAGTAAGAAAGGAGGGGAGTGCAGTAGGGTTGGTGTGGTACCAGGTGTGTCGCGAACCAGTTGGATGTGACAGGTAGGAGTGGAGTGAAGGCAGTGAGAGATCAGATACTGCAGTTTCTCTGCGTAGTGCAATCTTTTATTGGAGATTGTCCAATATCACAGATTGTGATATAAATAGCGGAGTGGAAGGACAGTTACACAGCTATTTCTAATGTTATAATGTTTCAGCAAAATGTGTATCCATGAATTTCTTCTGATTGTAATTTGTATCATGTGGTTTCATGGCATGTAGTATCAGCATTTGGCAGGATTGCTTTGTGACCCTGCAGGGTAAGGAAGGCATAATGTTGCAATGATTACTTGTATGGCAATGAACTAGTATTATCGTTTAAGAGTTTGGGGAATGATACTCCAAAGTGTCTTGAGTATTTAACAAAAGCAATGAAAAGCTTTGTCAATTTTGAATCTTCTTTTTCCTTACAATTTTTGTAAAAATGGTGCAGAATGTTTATTTCATTGCTTACATTTAATTGCTTACATTTCTGTTGTTGTGTGTTGATCAAATTTGGATGTAAATTTTTATTGGAAATAAGGGAATTGTGTAAAATAATGTACAATTCTGAAGTGTATGGTGCAAATGCACATAACTGTTGTACAGATCATATGGAAAGATAATGTTCATTCCAAATAACTGAGTTATTTGTTCAAATTAAATAATTTGATTTTCGTCTTTTTTAAAAGCTGGTTGTTTATAATCCTCAGAATTGTTCTAGGAATATTACTTCTGTGTTGTTGGTTTTCATTTCGGGAAGCGTGGGAGCAGCCAGGGCAAGAACTCCGCCCCCCCGGTCCCCGACTTCCGTTACAGGAGGTATCAAAATATCTTGCAAACCTTGAAGTACGGCCCTCCGCCCGGCGGACGCCACGTCGCCGCGCGAGCACCCCGTTACGTCACAATATATATATATATATATATATATATATATATATATATATATATATATATAATCCAAGAACCCCGGGTTTAGTTTGAATGATAAAATCGGCATCCAGCGTTAGGAATAATTATACTGTATGCAAAATTGGAAGTCAAAGAATTCGCGTTGTTAGGACAACAGATCAACAAGATGTAATATCCCATGCTCGGTGTCATAGCGTTGTGCTGATAGACACGGCCCCGAGCACATTACATGAAAAAGGTGTAGAGGCGTTGAGAGCCGTGATCTTGTGGAAGGACGCATGGAATCAGTATAGAAAAATATTGAAACGAACACATGTAAAAGGTTGGTGAGGTGCGAACGGATTTTCAGCATAGGCTGGATATTATGTAAATGAAAGTGAGGCTGGAATGTATGATTAGTTTCAGTATTTGGTATTGTTTAAATTGTAGTATTAAATTGTAATTGGAATTTTTATTAATGTAGTAGTTGGAATTTCGAATTAAAATAGACTCCGTGTTTCGAGGGGATGTATTTTAGGGTAGCATCGTAGATGGAAGAATTTTTCAATAAGTAGCTGAATATAGTCAGTTGCGAGTGTTTCATACGAAACACAGATCAGGGAAAATCACGACCGCGGAAATAAATTTGCGGGAATATTAAGTCCTAGTAATAGCAAATCGTTCCGGACATTCTTGAACATTTTTAATTTAGGCAAGGACGCGAGAATTGGTGTAACAAGGATTCCATGAACAACATTATGCTAGTCAGCCGAGAAGTTATTTATCAAGGTATTATACAAAGCTTACGAACTAAATTCAAACCCGTACAATGTGTGAATGATCTACATTGAAAAAGCAATTCTCATGAGATCAAAAGAATTTGTAACATATGTAAGAATAAATGTTACTTTTTTATTGTTGAAAAAGGCTGATAATTTATATTAGTTGCCATCAATTGAATAATTGATTTCAATCAATAAACGTCCAGAACTCATGATTCTGTATAGAATTACACGTCCACATGCAACGGGTAAGGAGTAATATGTTGTACGTCGAACCCATGATTAAATTGGAAGTAAATTTAATACATTAGTGTTAACATTGAATTTGGGAGCATGACAGGGCAACGGAAGAATAACAATATTAACAATGGTACTGGAAGTAATCCTCGTCATAGTATTAGATCTAATACTATAAAGAAACATCTATGTTTCTTGTAAATAGTATCCAAAAGTGGCAATAGTAAAATATCAGAAGAAAAGAAATAATTTCACAATATACATGGGTACATGTACTCGTATGTTTGTAGTATACACACAATATAACTTTAAATATTAATATGAAAGAATTATGTTTCATTATTTATGTATTGATTTACTCTATTCCATAAGTAAAAACAGCAATAAATTCAGTATTTTTCTTTCTAGTGAGTGAATGCAGACTTAACTGAGTCTGAGCTTGGGAGGCCTCAGGATTAAATTCCTATCCAGAATTATTTGTACAACACAAAATGGATTGATTGGTACACCCGTTAAAGGAAAATGGAATTTTACAACAATAAGAAAATTTTGGAATCCTTTGGTGATAATTTTACTTTCCCGCATACATACGTATATACGGAGTAATATACTTAATATAGAGACCGTTATGTAAAGCTGCGGAAAACGATTTCGAGATTTTAACGGAAATACACATTTTGGGGTCTCCTGATACCGAAGAAGTGTTGTTTTTTTCAAAACGTCTGTTTGTCTGCTGTATGTGAACAACACTAGTGCCTGAACAATTTGTACGATTTTTTCAAACCGAATAAACCCCTGTCGATCTGCCCTGGTCCGATAGGTCCGATTTTCACGATTGACTCTGAATGTTTGAAAATTGCGGAAGTTTGAATTTTTTTTTCGGCATCTTCCTACAACTACAAACTTGAAGACTCATTTTTCCTTCAAATGAAATTTGTTGTTCATAAATAGTTCTTTCATTAAGGTCGTGTCGATTTTTTTTTTGAAAATTTTAGTAGTTTTCATGCTTTGTAAACTCGGTTGTATGATCAACAGGACTGCCAAACATCACTGTACGATCGGTTGCCTATCCGTCAGGAGCATGTCCCAATGTGTAACATAGTTATATGACTTTTCCCACCACACGTTCATTAGACGTAGTGCGAATGCATAGCATGGCGAAAACTTCTTCTCCTATTAGTGTCACTCGTTAATATCCAACTACTACCCTTTTTTTAGTTAATATCATTTCACGATCCAAATCGAGGAGTAAATCGCTTTAATATTGGTGGTATTCGATAATAAATTTGAACTTTCTAATTTTCAAAATTTTAAAGGTGTCAATTAAAATAGAAACCATACCATATACATAAATGATGTCGCTTTTTTTCCAAAATAATTTCCGAAAATTTTGAAAATGTCTTTATGTAAAATACCTCCAAAAATTGAAATATCATAATGGTCTTCAGAAAGCCACAACTCTAGTCCTGACGTTTTTACTAAGTTTCACCTCAAAAGTTTCTAATATGAGAGAGTTTTGAGCGACAAATATTTACATACATACACACGCGCGCGCGCGCGCGCGCACGCACACACACACACACACACACACACACACACACACACCAATTTTAACCATTTTCAGAACTTAATCGAGAGGTGTGTGCAAAGTCACATCTCAAAAGAACCTTAAACACGGATTTTACGACCGAAAATTCGGGACCGTATTGTTTATTTATTTATTTATTTATTTATTTATTTATTTATTTTACGTCAAAAAAACAGAAACTGCGTATGACGTGCTATGGGGAAAAGTGAATTGTGTGCACATTTTCAAAATTCTGTGATCCCTACACTAAGTCATATACTACTTAAATTTTGAATTTTTGAAAGGGAGAAAAAAAAACTCCCATGTAATAAAATCTATTTTCAAGGATAAACAAGCAATAAATTTTGAATTTCGAAAGGGAGAAAAAAAAACCAAAAAAACTCCCATGTAAAAAAAATCTATTTTCAAGGGTAAATAAGCAATAAATTTTGAATTTTGAAAGGGAGAAAAAAACAACAAAAAAAAACTCCCATGTAATAAAATCTATTTTCAAACATAAATAAGCAATAAATTTTGGCTCTTATTACTTCCTGCCGCGACAACATGGACACGATAATTTGAATAATTGTATTTCCCACTGAATTCTAGAAGACGTGCACAGAAAATGAAGTTACATTTATGTCCAGAAGCAAAACAAGGGGGCCATCTCAGCATTTGCTCAATGGATCAGGGAAACTGGACGAAAAACCTGATCGAGATGGGGGTCATTGACCCGGAAGCTGTTGTACAATAGTTGTTACAGGTTGTTTATACTCATTTATACAGTCCAAATGGTAAATAATGCATTATGTATCATTGTTAAAATTAATGTTACTTTTCTTGTGATGCTCAGTATAGTCTCTAATTGTATAGAAACAGTTTTGCAGCAGAAACGATTTCACTTGGGATTTAAACTTTTCTATTGGATTTAATCGTTTAATGTCATCTGGCAAAGTGTTGTAAAATAATGTACATGTATTGTATGTGAATTTTTTGTAATAAGCTGTTGATACTGTCACCTGATGAATATGATTTCTACGTCGAGTGTTATAGTAATAGACTTCGGCATTTTCTGAAAATATATTCCCGCCCTTAAGCAAGTCATTTTTTACAAAAACCACTGATTCGTAAATAAAAAGACACGGTAATGGTAGAATTCCTAGATTAATGAAGATAGGCTTACATGAATCACGTGGGTGGGATTTGGTTATTATTCGTACAATTCGTTTTTGTAATCTAAAAGTCTGGGAGCTATAAGATGTATTTCCCCAGAATATTATGCCATATCTCAGGCGGGAATGAACATTCGCGAAGTATACACAACGAGCAGAATGAAGGCTGACTGAATTTGCAAGAATTCTGAACGCGTAGCATAATGAACTTAATTTTGTGTTCAATTCATTTAAATGGACGTTCCATTTAAGGTTTGACTGAATTGAGAGACCTAAAAATTTTGTTGCCTTAACATCAGTCAATGGTACACTGTTCATTTTCAATGGAGCACAGAATTGTTTATTTGATATGGAAAACTGCATTAAAACCGTTTTCTTTTCGTTTACTATTAATTTGTTATTTCGGAACCAATGTGAAACATCTGATATTGTACTATTTACGGTTTCTTTATTGCAAAGGATGTTCGTATCATCCGCAAAGAGAACCGTTCTTCCGTTTCGAATCGCCGAGGGCATATCGTTTACATAAAGTAGGAACAGAATAGGGCCTAAAATCGATCCTTGAGGAACTCCACATGGAATGGGCAAGGAGTGAGAAAGGTGCGTACGTAATGTTCCATCATTCCAGTAAGGTATTTCAACTCTCTGAGATCGTTGTTTAAGGTACGAACATAACCAATCTAGAGCAATACCACGAATTCCATATGAAGGTAATTTGGAAAGTAAAATGTCATGATCAATGACGTCAAAAGCTTTTGAGAGATCTAAAAATAATCCAATAGGTGCCTCGTTTTGATCCAATGATGAGGCGACATCTTTAAGAAAAGAAAATATAGCTGTTTCCGTTGATTTTGATTTTCTAAATCCATGTTGGCAATCTGAAAGCGCGTCGTGTTTAGTAAGAAAGGTTTCCATTCGTATGTAAAAAAGTCTCTCTAATATTTTTGAAAAAACTGATAGAAGAGAAATGGGCCGATAATTTTGAATTTCATTTTTGTTGCCTTTTTTGAAAAGCGGCTTAATTTTAGCTGTTTTGAAAATATCTGGAAACGTTCCAGTGCATAAAGATGCATTAAATATGTGAGTTAACGGGTGTATAATGGCATACGCACAAGTCTTTAACAAAGAATCCGGGAATTCATCTAAACCGGATGAATATTTATTTTTTTGTTTACCGATTATTTTGAGAATCTCATAGGAAGAAGTTACGGAAACGAACATTGTGTCTAAAATTTTGGGTGAACTGTCTGTTTTTGAATTTTGTGGCTGAAGACCCTTAGTGAGATCGGCAGCAATTCTCGAAAACTATTGGTTAAAGAGATTAGCCACTGTTGCCGGATCGTTCACATTTATATCGTTATATTTTAAGACAACGTTCTCTACGGGTTTTCTTGTTGATTTGGTAGTATTTTTTATTATATTCCACATTGCTTTTGTTTTATTATTTGAGTTCAAAATATCCTGATCGTTTTTCATGATTTTAGCCTGCCTTATGACTTTTCGTAACAATGTTTTGTATTTTTTTAAAGTAGATAAGGAAATCTTGAGATACGTCATGACGTTTAGAAATAAAGTAGAGAGTACGTTTATTTTTACACGATGTTCTAATTCCTTTTGTGATCCAAGTATTACTTTTTCGTGAAATGTTTAATTTTCTCTTTTTAATAGGAAAGCATGCGTTAAAGAGAAATGAAAGCTTTGAGAAAAATAAATTATATTTTTCATTTGTGTCAATAGCGTTATAAACTGCCTCCCATGATTCTTTCAGCAAGTAGTCCGTAAATAACTTTATGTTAACTGTAGTAAATGCTCTGCACATGCGTGTTTTATTTATTGTGTCAGTATTCATGTTATTAGTAATTGTAAGAATTTGTGCATCGTGGTCACTGTAACCTAGATTATTCGTTATTATTTCATATCTAGTTGTGGTTTTGTTAATTATAATTTGATCTATTGCTGTTTGTGATTTAAGAGTATTCCGTGTAGGTACGTTCACTGTAATATCTAAATTAAAAGAATGAATTAAATTGAGAAACTGCTCTTTTTCGTGGGATTCGCTCAGAAAATCAATATTGAAATCTCCACATACAACAATGGATTTAAAAGAGAGATTACTAATTTTGTTCAGAGTTATCTCTAGATTTTCTACGAAATTGAAATAATCTAAAGCTTGCTTTGTTGGAGGTCTGTAGATGCAAAGTAAAATAATTTTGAGCGTAGTAAGATGTACAACTGTTATTTCAAAAACTTTTTCAACTGCATATAAATTGAATTCTGACAAGAAGGTAGAATCAATATTATTTCTTACATAAATACACGAACCTCCGTAAGCAGGGCCTTTATTTGATTCCCTTGCTCTACAATAAGATCCTGCAAGGTAAAAACTAGGAATTTGGAGTGTGTTTAGATCATTATGAGATAACCAATGTTCTGTAAAGCAAAGAACATCTATTTGACTGAGATCACACTCTAATGCTGCCTCGATAAATTCAATTTTATTTGAAAGAGATTGCACATTATGATGCATTATTTGAATCTTTTGAATGTACCTACACGGATGCTTTTCTGCTGCATCTGACTGTAATTGCTATTTATTTATCTCATTTTTACCTCGAGTGCGTGGTCGAAGGAAGTATCGTGTCCCAGCAGTGTTAGGAGGTGAGGAAGGAGGGGTTACAGATGTAGGGGAATGAATAATGGGAGAGGTAGTACAAGGATTAGGTTCAGGGGATAAGGTAATTGGGTCCAAAGGGGTTCCGGAGGATGGAAGAGAACTAGGAGATGTAGGTGGGGATGAATCTTGGATAGGATACTGCTGAGGTGTAAGGATGTGTTTGGCAAGTTCGCTACCGAGTGCATGTTTTCCGACAAGGTTCAAGTGAAGACCATGCCGGGTGAAGTGTTTTTCTGAGAGAAAGTTAAGCTCAAATAATTTAACATGTGTGCCTCTCAGATGCAGTTTTAATTTGTTGTTTGCGTGTCTAATTTCTTTGCACAGTGTTGGTTTGTTGTACCAGAAGGGCAGAGTCGAGATTACAATGTTCGTGTTTTGGGCGGCACGTTGTAGTTTGTCAACATGTTGCTCAGGTGTAAAGTGACCACCCAAATTGATGTCATTCTGCCCTCCTATGATGATGACTGTATCCCGTTTGGTGAGAGTTTTTGTGTGGGTGTCCAATTCACTGATCACGTCGGCAAACCTCCCGTTAGGTTTAAACACACACATGACAGAGAAATTGGATGGGAGTTTCCCACTGAGCAGGGAGGAGATTTGTCGCCCATGGCTATCTGCTAAAATTAGTACCTTTTTCGTGGGCTCAGTAGGAATGTCCTTGTTCACTTGTGGGCCAGGTTGCGCAACTCTACGTGTCTTTGTTTCTTTGCGCTTGCTAGCCTGTTTGCGTCGGTTTGTGGGTGGACGTGTCGATGATGGGAGGGGGTAGTGAGGATTGGGAAGGCATGGAAAACGATGATTCATAGGTCAGTTAAAATCATTGAACACTAATGATTGATGCGCCGTCTCTGGGTGACAGCTCTGTAGATTACTCTACCTTGCATTACTAATATTATTTAGTCTATTACATTTGTAACTTAATATTTATTTATTTATTTTACGTCAAAAACAGTTGAAACTGCGTATGACGTGCTATGGGGAGAATATATTAAAAAGTTTTGTACCTGATGAGACCCTAAAACAATTGGGTCAAAATTCCTATTAATTTTGTAATTTTTCAGTTAATAATGTGTGTTTGAGAATAAACTTATTATAAATTTATCATACATGAAAAATATTTTCTGTTTTTTAGGCCTTTACATAACTTAACACATTATGAAATGTAATTCTTCGCATTGAACTAACGCAAGTACAATTCTTTCGTTGCTTTGAGCCACCAATATGTGGCCATGAATCCTGACGGTTATTGAAACTTATACTCCAGGAATTTAAACGCTTCCATGCAATCTAACTTTTCATCAATTCTATTTTCTATCAATTCATCTTCCATTTCACTAGCTGTCAGAGACCCGCTGCATCGGCTTTCTAAGTGAGAAATGAGAATGTGCTTCAGACATTATTCTCAAAGATACTTCAATCAAAAGGCGTGGCTAAGAAAGATCCTTTTACTCCTTTTTCTTCTTCTACTACTTTTTGTTTTGTTTTTGTTTTCATCTCATCCTTATCTTATTTCTTCTTCTCTTCTTTCTTCATCCATTATCGTTCTTCATATTATTCTTACTACCCATCTAGTCCTTAATCTTCTAGTCACTAAATCATTCAATTGATATGTTTCCTTATTCGCATTACAAATTTCAAATAAACCTCCAATAAATCCGAACCAAAAATAATTCAATAACCTATTTTGAGCCTGTAGTTTTTGTGTCTTCCTCAGTAGTTACGTACATCGACTTAAGAACCAAGATTCCAAATTTCACATTTCTAGCTTTTGTAGTTTTGTTTCTGCGTTCATACATCAGTTTCTTATAATTAGAACTCGGACATGTAGACACTAAAAAGGTCAAAAATAAGTAGGCAAATAGGCACTTACAAACTTCAAAATAGGCAGGGAAATGGGCATTATGATTGAATAATATTAAAATTTATACGTACTACATAAAGGTTGAACATAATTCTCTAAAAACAAATTGAATTTCTTGGGTTGTCAAAACATATTGCAGATTTTGATATTTCCTAAGAGTTGATTCGTGTGGAAGTTTATATTTTGTATATTTTATTGGTTAAACTTGTTATATGTTGGATTTTCAAGTTTTGAAAATGGAAAGTTTGCGGCATGGCACAAGTCTGTGTTAAATTTCTTTCTTGACTCCATCTTTTGACTGCTCTTGTTGAAGAAGTTTCCAATAGTTTTTCTCACTTTTTTCGCATTTTTCGCATGAGATGTAATGTTTTTATGTTGTAAGAAGTATTTTTTGCCCAGTTTACCATCTTTTCACAACACTGGCAAAAAAATACATTTCCGAACCGCCATGAATCTTCATAAATCCACTTTATTAGCAATGCACTTCTTGAAACTTTCTCTGTTTGCATTGCAGTAAGCATGCTTAACAGGAACAGCAAATTTACTGATCTGGCATGCACGAAATTTCAAACACAATACAAAATTATTGAAGAAAACTCCCCCTATCTTGTGTAATTCTACCTTTCAAACCGGAAAGATGCTGGGAGCACAATTTTTCAAGAGATTTGTGTTCTTATTAAGGAATAAATCTCACTAATCATTGCAAAGATCGGAAAAACGAGAGCAATTTCCTGTACTCAGGAGCGCCCGACGGGTTTCGGTGAAATAGATAAGGTAACCCGCACGATGTCAAATTCTCATACGTCTCTAAGCCGTGTCCCTGCTCGACGCGTACAGGCAAGAACACAGAACATACAGCTTCTCGATCAGAGAACACCCTGGCAGATACTACTCGGTTGTTGCTTGTTTGTTAAAAAATTACCCATCGGTCATTTCTCAAAAACACGCTTGTAGAAAACTAAATATAATAAACAAAAATTATTTAAAATGCGTAAAATTCAATATATGCACTTATAGGCTCTTAATGCTCGATTAGGCAATTATCTCTAAAATAGGCATTTATAGGCATTATAAAAACCTCGCACTTCTGAGTTAAACTTTGATGATGCGGTAACTTGCCTAAAAATACATTCAAAGAAGTAAAATTGAGAAAAAGCCGAGCTCTACTTATAATAAAATGACAATGTCGTCTCAAAATTGAGCTGTCGCGAGGATACTCTGAAGGTGCGGGGTGTGTTGGAGGCAACGCTAAGCAACGGCCGCGAGCCGTTCGGCTTCATTCAGCGGCCACCGGGCGAGCGGACCTCTTCCACGCGCGTACAGCGCCGTCACAGATGCCACGCCCCCCACACGCGCGCACGCCCCCCTGCGGCCGCCCTCGCACCCGCTGCTCGTCACGCATTCGCCCCCTGCTGCAGGTACTAAACGCGCGCTAAAAGTGGCGTTTTGAAACCACTCCTTGTTGGGATTGATTGAATCCGGGCGCGTCAACTGATAACATCATTTGTCCAGTAAGTGGGGTGCATGTTATTTTTGCTCCGGGGGTGAACTTCCCTCATTAGATGCTGAGATCCGGCACCGACTTACCGACGGCTAGCGGGTTTTCTTCAGATATCTCCCGCCAGAGGGCAACCCCAGCCGGGACAAGCTCGAAGCTCCCGACATACCGGTCTCCCGGCATGTATGGTGGTATAGTGCATGTAAGTGTGTGTAAGTAAAGGGTAGGACAAGACAAGGAATGGGAAGGAAAGATCGCGTGCGGCCTTGGCCCGTTTGTTAGAGTACTGCTCCGGCATTCGCCTGGTATTGATCGAAGAAACCACGGAAAACTATCCATCAGAGCAGCTGGCCGCTAGAATTCTCCTCTAGACAGCGATAGCGACCTAGCTCTCTAGCCAGTGTCGAAAATCTTGCCACCGTCGGGACTCGAACCTAGGATCTCCGGGTCAAAGTCACTGCAGTGACAGCAGTTGATGCCCTGAATCACCTCTTCCGGAACGCCTTGTTTATGTACTTCTGACACTGTTTTGCAACAATAAACATGTTCATAAGAAACATCATGCATTTCAGAAGTTGTTACCGAATTTTTTTGGAAAATCCGTGCCCCGACGGTCAAATGTACGCAAAAGATTGTGTGAATGTGCTAGTGTCGTAGTGCGGGTGTCGTAGAATAAATATTCAAATTTCTGTGGCATGTAGGGGGCTGGACACGGTCACTTTTGCCAATAAACATGTGAGAAATGTCATATAACCAAATAATACACATACCATTTGCTCGTAGGTAGGCAACTTGTAAAGGTGCATGTGTGGCAGGATATCGAATTCTCTTGGACTGTGTCAGAACGTGTATCTGCCAAACACCAGTGCACGTTGAGTTGCCATTGAGGTGGCCGATTTCGAGACATCGCTACCCGAGCTACCGATCAGAGCAGCCGCCCACTAGAATTCTCTTCTAGACAACGACAGAACTTGACATAACTGACAAGCTAGTGTCGAAAATCTTGCCACTGTGGGGACTGGAACCTAGAACCTCTCGTCGAGAGGCCCTATAGTGACATGAGTTGATGTCCTGAGCCACCTCCCCCGGTGTGTGACTTCTGTGGTATAAAGATTAACGTATCGGGTTGTTATACCCAAGTTTGCGGGTTCAAACCCGATTGAAGCCATGGTATTTTAAAGGCGAAAAAATTCTTCGTACACCTTCTTTTGGAGACTAAGTAAAACCGGCTGTTCCAGGTATCTTTTTTCCCTAGGGCTTTTATCCAGCCGACAGCCGGTTGCCCTTTACGTCCCGAAGGGACGCATATTCGACCATACACTAGACAAACACTTGCGGGCTCCTCTGATCTGGGGTCAGCAGAACGCGAGGCCCTCCGCGACAACACACACAAAGCCAAGGGACAAACAGCCATGCCCAAGGCGGGACTCGAACCCGCGACCCTTCCGACCGAAGCGCTGAGTCGGTACTCGCTCTTAGCCACCTCGGCCATCCAGGTCGGCTCCAGGTATCTTTTACTGCAAGTAAATGATCCTGAAGCCTAAAAGAAGCGAAATTTGCGTGGTCGGAAGGAAGATTAGTCCTACACCTAAATCGCGCTACGTAATGTAAGGCATATTTGAATTTGAATTGATCTGAGTTTCCAAGGTGCCTTACAAATTACAAAATTACAAAAATGTGTAACCCCTAATCTATCAAGCTGTATTTTGCAAGGGGTAATGGAGCTGTTGTCCGCGGTAATCCCACCCCTTTCAATTTGGCACGAATAAGTCTGCGCTCACGTATGTATAATAAATTATCGGAATAAAATTAATTTTCGAATCAAATTAAAGCAGAAAGCAGATACGGATTTGGAACATGTCAGGTTTTCTCGTTTTTATCAGTTGTTGACTTCCATCGCCACATCTATTTTCATGGTTTACTTGTATGTGCAAGTAATTACTTGTAGATAGATTTCAGATAATACTTGTTTAAGAACATTATTTTTTGTGATTGTCCATACTCGCTTTCATTTAATATGCTCAACAAATAATATCGTATTTCCTCGAATACAAACCCTCCCCGTATCAAAAAACGCAGCAAAAAAATAGCGGGAGACTTATACGCGAGTTTCTTGAAACGAAGCGAATTTTTTTTTTTTTCAAAAAAACTTTCCTTTATTTTTCAGTGTTAAAAATAAATACATATTTTTATTTCCGACAGCCCGCGTGCAATATTTTAGGATTTGCTGACAATAAAAATTGCAGAGAATGAGCAATTTTTAAACTACATTACTGCAACAAGTAACATTCGAAGTAAGGATACCATCGGTACAGGGTTACTATCTATTCATAACCGTATAAACAATCTTTGCATGCCCAGTGTTTTCAAGGGAGACTGGCCAATATACGAGACACGAGCTTAGAATGTCAATGTATATGGGATGTCTTCATCTGTATGTATTCCATCTGAGAATTACATGTTTGATTTACCGGTTAAACTTAAACTCTGATTAAAATAAACATCCCTAAACAATCAGCGTCTCTTCTATCCTGTTTTCTTAAGGGTTCTTTTCTCATTCAGAACATAGTTACATTCAAAACATACGGAAGAAAAGCAGTAAATATGAGGAGAGCAAAGCACATGCAAATAACGAGATCCTTGTATTTCTTCCAGTTTACAGAAGATTACAATGACACGGGAATACGCACGTGAGATTTACGACTACAGTAGTAAGACTTGCAAGTCATAGGATCCGTTCGTAATGTGCAAGACCGACTCTTTTCGTCTATTAACATGTTCTTTTAACTCATGGAGTCGAATGTGAACACTACAAACTGTTTCCCCTGACTTCCCATCTGGTGGTGCTCTCTAATTTTATGCCTACAACTAACGTTTGTACTCAATGGACGAAATAATTTATCCTCATTATTTCCGTCAAACGATCAGAGCCATGTTGAAGGAAACTTCCTAATTAAAAAGACTATCATTTTTACATCTATGACAAATTCATACAAAATTTTTGTTAATTTATTTTTTGTTATTTAACGAGAAGCTAATAGTGGCTTCTTCTTCATGTCTGAATAGAAGACACGACCCATATCCTACGAGTATATCATTTTTCCAGTCTACGTAGATACGTTTTGTAGTACTCAAGCCCCGCCAGTCTTCACAAATGAGAATTTTACGTAGAGGTGACAAAGTGCCCTTTCACTTAATACATTTTAATGTTAATTGAAAAACGTAGCAAAAGTAGGTAGGCGTAAGTTCAATTCCGCAACATTCGGTCATTGTTTTTAGCACGCAAACGGTCTGTTTCTTGACATCGATCGTGTATAACTCGAAAACAGTGTGTTCGAAGGTCTTAAAAACCTTGTTTTCAACGCCATGTATCACTTCTCAGGACTTAATTTACAAAATCTGAGTTTTGAGGCTCTTCGGTTACGTTTATTGGATGCTCGGGTCATTTAGGGAACTCCCCCTCCGAGGCAAGGATGGAACGTGTAGACACACGAATACAGTCTCAAATTATTTTAAAACTCTCTTGGCTAACATATGTTTACCGAGGGGAGGAGGAAAGGTTGGCCTCAGGTTTTCCTGTGCGTTAATCTCATACGTGTAAGCTAATTAACTACATCAATTCTTCTAGATCAAGTCACTGTACTTTCCACTGTGTCATCATTTTTGTCAATGATTTTCGTTTTCTTCCGAATACATTCTGTCATGTTTAGCAATCAAGAGAAAGCAATATTTCACAAACATGTATTTACTTCATTACAACTATGCAATTTGCCTAATAATGTTTTCTTCAGGCGCTCAGAAAAGTCGAGGTTACTTCTAATTGATTGATCTATTAGTGATTCCGGGCACGTCAACTGCTAAGGTTAGGTCTTAGTCCTGAAAAATGTAGTGTAGTATTTCTTCTGGGGGGGAGGTGGTAGTGGTGGTGGTGGTGGTAGTGTTGCTAGTATTGTTGTTGTTGTTGATGTCTGAATTTTACGTCGTAAAATGTAATGAATTGGAATATTCTACATATTTCTTCTTATTTGAGGGAAGGGGCGACTTTTTACCATAGAATTCTCTTCCTATTATTATTATTATTATTATTATTATTATTATTATTATTATTATTATTATTATTATTATTATTATTATTATAATTATTATTATTATTATTATTATTATTATTATTACTTATGGGAATTTTGAAAGGTTGAAAATGTATTCAAAAGAAATACTCATGAAAATCTTCCAAAAACTTCAAAATCATCTTCCCCCATCCCAAAAATTATTTTTACTCTAACGTCGGGGTAGGGATATACACACAACAACACCGATACGAGAGGGCTATTTACAGTTTATTTTATATAAGTATTTACAGTACACACAGGTTCTTACTCTGAGGCGTTTGTCGGAGCTAATTGCCCTCAGTCCCGCTCTCTACACGCGTTTTGCGGCCGCGCCAGCAAATAGCCAACTAGGCCGACTGGCAACTCGGCATCTGATGTGCCCTGGCAGACACACCTCTGCCCTACAGTAGTAGAGAACCACTCCATCGTGCCCGAACTCACTGAAACCCCTAGTGCACTCAGCACTCCGCGCCAAACTGGGCGGACAAGTTTATGCAGTCTTGCTGCGACGAAACCAATCCAATGTTACCAATGCGTGGCTTCGCGCTGCTGTCTTATAAAGGGTCGAATCACGTGACCTCGTACATCTGCCCCACGCGTTGCTCTGGGACGTTGGCTCACCATTCGCGACACCCTAGCACCAGTTACCTCCCCCAACTAGAAGCCCCTGTGGTCCAGTGTGGCACGCAGTGCTCGGGTGGCTATTTTTAGCTACCCTCATGCTCATACCATGCAAGTGCTTCTCTGAGCAAGAAGCCAAGCCCATGACGCTACACTATAAAAAATAATTTTTAAATTGTGGTTCATTGGGATAAAGTTTCCTTTCTTTTAAAATCAATGACGACAGAACTTTTTGCAATACTTTTTTTACCATTAATGGAACTGTTTTAAATAGAATTGAAAAAGAAATTCGAGTAAGGATACAATTTCAAAATCTTGTTTTATTATTAAAATTTTGATATTTTCGTCATCTACCCCGAGAATTTTGATATTTCCTTTGGAGGAAATGTCTGTATTAAAGAGAGTCTATCAGCTTTTCTTCGTAATTCTCCCGTTTTCCCTTCCAACTTCTTACTCTTTACTCTCTTCGTCGTCATCCTTACATCTCAACACGAACGCCTTCTCAGGAAGACTGGGATATGTCGATATTAAGATTTCTGGATTCGAGCTAAGACCAATGTGACGCCTTCCCGAAACTCACGATACTCGATAAATAAATATATAATTAAACTGGTCGCGACAGCTCACCAACAACGGTCCCTTTGCACAAGCGTTGACCGGAAGGTTCTCGAGTTCGAATTGCGTCGGAGCTCGATTTTTGAGATCAACTACATACGAGTAGGTGGGTCGAATGAAACTTAAGTCCCGGAGATAATCGTCATCGCTAGTTTTCCGTGGTTTCTCCGAACAGTTTTTGAAGAATACCGAACCAGTATCCTAACAAACAGACCACGGACTACGTATGATCCTTCCTTCCTCTTCCTTGTACTATACTCTCCCCTTGCACAACGCACTTTTGAGCTGCACTATACTACCAGCATGCAGGTAGGCAAGTCGGGAGCTTAGAGCTAGTTACGGCTGGGGCGGTGTTCCGCTGGGATGGCGACCTAACGTGCAGGTCGGCGCCGGATTTCACTTTCGACTGGGAAGGAACACCGCTACCTCCCAATACAAAACATGCCCTATTCCTAAAGGAGTAATGACCACCCGCACCTGTTGACCACTCGAGAAAACAAAATAATCAATCTATCTGTACTTGGCGCGATAACCCGCGTACGGGCCTTGGCCTACCAGTTGCGTCCAGGCCTCGCAGTCATGCGTTAAGGTTAGCACGAAGTGTAGTATAAGCACGAAGTGTAGGTTAGCACGAAGTAGGTACGTGAGGTTAGCACGAACACGTACCCACGCCGGATTTCTGGTCTTCTCAACGATGAAGATGAGCTAAACCGCGAGAGTTCTGGTTGATTGATTGATTAGTGATTCCGGGCGCGTCAACTACAGAGGTCATTAGTCCCGTAAGTGTAGTGCATGTTTTCATCTTGTGGTGGCGGTGATCTTCCCCTACTGGATAGCGAGATCTGGCGCCGACGTACGGTCGGCTAGCGGGGTTCCCTCAATCAGGTATCTCCCATCAGCGGGGCACCGCCCCAGGCGGGAAAATTTCGAAGTCCCCGACCGTTCTTCCAGCATGGGTGATAGTGTAGTGCATGTTAGTGTGTGTGTGTGTGTGTGTGTGTGTGTGTGTGTGTGTAAGGTATGAGGATAGGACAAAGGAGAGATAGGAAAGATCGCGTGCAGTCCGTTTGTTAGGGTAGTACTCCGGCATTCGCCTGGTGTTGATCGGAGAAATCACGGAAAAATACTGATCTGCGCAACCGGCCGCAAGAATTCTTTTCCAGCCAACGATTGAATTCGACCTACCTGAAAGGCTAATGTCGAAAATCCTGCCGCCGTCGGGATCGAACCAAAGACCTCCCGGGCAGAGGCGCTGCAGTGACATCAGTTGATACACTGAGCCACCGCCCTCGATAAACAGCGAGGGCAAAATAATCAACCATTCCATTGAATTTGGCATTTGTGGTTCGTTTGATTGACTTGATTGATTTTTTCGTGTTTAAGGGCGCGTCAACTGCTTTGATCATTAGTCCCATTAGTGTAGTGCATGTTTTTTCTCGGGAATGACGGTGATCTTCCCCCGCTGGATGGACAGATCCGGCGCCGACCTACCGTCGGCAAGCGGGGTTTCCCCATAACCAGGACTCTCCCACCAGAGGGCACCGCCCAAGCAGGGACAAGCCCTAAGCTCCACCCCGGACTCCCGGAATATGTGGTAGTGTAGTGCATGTTAGTGTGTGTGTAAGGGGAGAGGAGAGGACCAGGAATAGGAAGGAAATATCGCGCGCGATCCGAGGCCCGTTTGGTACGGTACTGCTCCGGCATTCGCCTGGTGTTGATTGGAGAAACCACGGAAAACTACCGATCAGAGCAGCCGGCCGCTAGAATTCTCCTCCAGACAACGACTGAATTCGACCTAGCTGCAAAGCTAGTGTCGAAAATCCTACCTCCGTCGGGATCAAACCTAAGATCTCCCGGTCAGAGGCACTGCAGTGACGCCAGTTGATGCACTGAGCCACCGCTGCCGGTGAACAGCGAGGGCAAAATAATCAACCACTCCATTGAATTTGACCGGTAGCGGTAGCTCAGTGCATCAACTGATGTCATTGCAGCACCTCTAACCGGGAGGTCCTAGGTTCGAGTCCTGGCGGCGGCAGGATTTTCGACACTAGCTTTTCAGCTAGATCGAATTCAGCTGCTGTCTGGAGGAGAATTCTAGCGGCCGGCTGCTCTGATCGGTAGTTTTCCGTGGTTTCCATTGAATTTGAACGGTAGCGGTAGCTCACCCTATCAAACGGGCCACGGACCGCGCGCGATCTGTCCTTCCTCTTCCTTGTCCTATCCTTTCCCCTTTCACACACACACTTACACTAACATGCACTACACTACCACATATTCCGGGAGACCGGTCGGGAGCTTAGAGCTTGTCCCGACTGGGGCGGTGCCCCGTTGGTGGGAGAGTCCTGGTTAGGGGGAAACCCCATTAGCCGACGGTAGGTCGGCGCCGGATCTCGCCATCCGGCGGGGGAAGATCACCGCCATCTCCCGAGAAAAAACATGCACTACACTAACGGGACTAATGACCGAAGCCGTTGACGCGCCCGGAAACACGAAAAAACCAAAACCACTCCACTGAATTTGGCATGTGTGGTGGGTGTGTGTGCAGCCATGAGCCCGCTGAAGGTGGCGCGGCCGTCGGCACCGCAGGCCGTGTTCTGCCTGTCGGACGCCACCGTGCTGCGCCACCGCCACCGCCGCAACCACCTGCTGCTCACGCCCTACGGCCGCTTCCTGGGCTGCGACGACGGCATCTACGTGATGGCGTCGCCGCTGACGGCGGCGGCCGTGGCCACGGCGGCGGCGGCCGCCGGCGTCAGCGCGCGCGAGCCGCCCGTCGCCCACGCCTTCATCTCCGAGTGGACGCAGATGGAGTTCGAGGTCCGTCACCACCACGCATTCATTCGCTCCTTCTTTTTAACCCTCGTACCTAGAAATCCTTAGGGGTTCGAATACTTTTTTACACTCACTTGTTAAAGTAATGGAGGACTAGTGAGAACCCGTCAAAATTTGACAGTGAGATTTATTTATTTATTTATTTAACGTCAAAAAACAGTTCAAACTGCGTATGACGTGCTATGGGGAAAAATGAATTGTGTGCACATTTTCAAAATTCTGTGATCCCTACACTAAGTCATATACTACTTAAATTTTTAAAAAAAACTCCCATGTAATAAAATCTATTTTCAAGGATAAATAAGCAATAATTTTTGGCTCTTGTCCATGTTGTCCATGAGATATGAGATAAATGTAAAATACTGTATCCAGACTAATGTTCACAATATATTGCATTGTTCGGATCTTGAGGGTATAACTAAGATATTCTGTGATGAGTTCCCAAAATGTTGAACACGTATGGCCCATGTCCAGATGGCAATGCAATATCGGCACAAAAGATATAGCACTATTATACTGAAGCATATTGTTTCTAACGTTTTTTGATGTTTCATCATCTCCTATAAACAACTGTTGGATTTCTTCTGGCATATTGCTCGAAGGTATACTTATTTTCCCATTTAAGCAGCACAGAGTAAATCGTTTGCAGAATTTCTCTGACATGGAAAGTACAAAGCAGAACAAAACTGACGTTTCATAGACAATGACCCAATAGAAAACGAAATGACCTCACTATCACGACACCTACGCTGACTTTCTCTTTTGCGTCTTTTGGGGCGCGTGGACAACGATTCGACATAACCTGTAAACAACTTCACTAAAGTATTACAACCGAGCAAAACCCACTGTGCGAATGGTCTCTACAAAATACACCAGCGAAGCAAATACATGCAAACTCTCTACGCCACAGTGCAATTATTACACTGAAACAAAACCTTGACGAATTGTAAACAAATCTCAACAATCAAAACAAAACATCAGGCAGCGTGGACTCATCTATGGACTCATGTACATCGATTTTGAAACTGCCACCCTTTGAAAGAAAACAATTGACTATTAATAAGCGTACTATTAAAGATTGATTTAATTAATTAATTTACACCGTAAATGTTGGTGAATTAACACAAACAATATCTGATAACACATCTAGTGATCATATTCTTTCATTTAAAAGAAAAAATACAACAATCGGTTCAGTAGAAGCTCTAAACGAAGCCATGGCAGAATACTTTATTTTTTAAATATATAGATTACTCCAAAAGCGCTCAACACCAAACAAGGGGTTAGGAGACGCGTGAGAAAGACGCAACAAATGTAAAAAAAGAAAAAATCAATTGGTACACGACTTGATATCCGTGATGGCAGAACGCAGTTGATTTGCTGACCTACGTAATATTTGATACAAGATACAGACATTGATGAATACTAGTTGGTTAGAGCGGTATCTATATTTTTCGGTAATCTATGGTATTAACAGGAGTTAAATCGACAACACTGCATTCTGTGGCCAGAAAGGGTACTACTTGAGCGTTAAAGCATAGAATATTCATCCATGGTTAAAGCAGTTGGCTCAGGGGCACAGAACTCAATCTACGTTTTGGACCTCCAATGTAGATAATAACTTCCATAATATCACATACTCTGCTTCGCGCGCATATTTAAAAAATAACAATTTGAACAAGGGAAGAATCTTTTGTCAATTATAAAAAACAAACCTTTTTCTGTATAGTATTCAGAAAATATGTTCTTAAAACTGCATTTGAATTTTTTTAACGTGGCATCTGTGGGTAGTATCTCCAAGATGGAATTCGGCACAACTTTTTGCGTCATTCTCAGTCCTGCCGCAAGAGTCGCTTGATCTGCTGCACTGCTTGATGCGGTCGCGATCATGCGACATTTTGCGGCTGGACCGAGAAAGATGCAAAAAGTCGTGCCGAATTCCATTTTGGAGATACTACCCACAGCTGCCACATTAAAAAAAACAAGTATAGTTTTACTCGCGCTATGTTTTGTCACACAAGTCCCCGCGCAGCGTACTTTGCTCGCCAAGCCTATTTTGTTAGAAAAATGAACTCTGCAAGGCCTGAATAATATTTATATATGATTTTTATTTAGTTATATTTTAAATGTATACATATTACAATTTTAATTAAATAATAATAATATAAAATTTAGCATATTACTCTTCAGAACAATGTTTGCTTGTAATGCCTTCAAGAATATGTTCGTTGCTTGAAAATTTATAGCACCAGTTAAAAGTAAGTGTACTAATAATTGTAGCAGAGCAGTCATAGCATTAGCAACATCAATTTTAACAAACATCGATGTTCAAATTGGAACATCAATGTCAGTAATACATCAACCAAAAACATCGATGTTTTAAAGCTGTTTAGTAATCTGTAGCATTTTATTCTTGCGCAACAAAACTTAATTTTACAGTGGGCATGTTTATTAATTTATAATGAAGATTAACTGAAGTTTAAAAAAACAAAAGATAAAATTAAACGCAAGAGCCCAGGATCATCTCCCAGGGTTAGTTGTTCTCATTTCACCGAGGAAGTGTTCGGGAAGAAAGAGGAAGGCCCTACAACTACAGCGCATGCTTTCACTGTCTCTCTACGAGTGAAATACAAAGAAAGACCTAGAAAAATCCAGAGCAACGGTATCATCCCAGGACAGAAATAGGCTGTACAATGAAGGTAGCACCAACAGCCTTTGTTTCATTCCAACATAAAACCTGACAGTGGTACCAGCATTTATATATATATATATATATATATATATATATATATATATATATATATATATATAGTGTTCACTAGATTGAGATTACGATTCTTTTTATTTTACGAACAAAGCATTGAAAACGTAAAAACATTGATCACAAATCATCGGTGTTAAAAAAACGTCTTCTTCAATACATTCATGTTTAAAACATTTCTGTTTCCACAAAAACATCGATATTTTGAAAACATTGATATCGATGTCATATCCATAGTTCGAGGTAAGGACGGCCATGAATACCCTCCTGCTGTATTCTACTCTGCAGATCTGCCATCGCCAGGGAGGATTTAAAGTCCTAGGGTGGGCTTCTTTGTCTCTTTGTCCTTAAGTCCCCACGAATGAACAAGTACACCTTTCGGTTGATTGACTGATTTTTTCGTGTTCCCGGACGCGTCAACTACTTTGGTCGTTAGTCCCGTTAGTGTAGTGCATGTTTTTCTCGAGAGATGATAGTGATCTTTCCCCGCTGGATGGCGAGATCCGGCGCCGACCTACCGTCAGCTGTACCCTAACAAACGGGGCACGGACTGCACACTGATCTTTCTTTCCTCTTCCTTGTCTCATCCTCGCCTTTTATTAACACACCTTACACTTACATGTACTACACTACCACACATGCCGGAAGACCGATCGAGATCTCAGAGTTTGTCCCGGGTGGGGCGGTGCTCCGCTGGTGGGAGATACCTGGTTGGGGAAACCCCACTAGCCCATTCGTCGACGGTAGGTCGGCGCCAGATCCCGCCATTCAGTGGGGAAAGATCACCGCCACCTCCCGATTAAAACATGCATTAAACTTACGGGACTAATGACAGTAGCTCGCGCGCCTGGAATCACGCTCGGAATAATCAATAAATCAGCCGACGGTGCCGGTTCTCACCATCTTGGGGGTTGAACACCGCCATCTCTCCATCCTGCTGGGGGAAACACGAAACGGGCGGTGCCCCGATTGTGGGCGATACCTGGATGGGGAAACCCCGCTAGCGGACGGTACGTCAATCAACCAATCAAAAGCTAGAGCGTCATCCAACGGGGGTGAGATCACCGCCACCTCCCAAGGAAAAAGCATTCACTACACCGAGACAAAACCGGCAGCGGTAGCTCAGTGCATCAACTGATGTCACTGCAGCGCCTCTGACCGGGAGGTCCTAGGTTCGAGTCCTGACGGCGGCAGGATTTTCGACACTAGCTTTTCAGATAAGTTGAATTTAGTCTCTGTCACTGCTAGGAGAATTCTAGCGGCCGGCTGGTCTGATCGGTATTTTCCCGTGGTTTCTCCGATCAACACCAGGCGAATGCCGGAGCAGTACCCTACCGAACGGGCCACGGACCGCACGCGATCTGTCCTTCCTCTTCCTTGTCCTATCCTCTCCCCTTACACACACACACACACACACACTAACATGCACTACACTACCACATATTCCGGGAGAGCTTGGCCCGGTTGGGGCGGTGCCCCGCTGGTGGGAGACTCGTGGTTAGGGGGAAACCCCACTAGCCGACGGTAGGTCGGCGCCGGATCTAGCCATCCAGCGGAGGAAGATCACCGGCATCTCCCAAAAAGCATGCACTACACTTACGGGACTACTGACAAACGCAGTTGGCGCGCCTGGAAACACGAAAAAATCAATCAATCAATCAATCAATCGACGAGGCAAATGACCTCAGCAGTTGACGCGCCCGGAATCACTAATCCATCCCCTCCGCGATGGCAGGTGCGCGCGGGGCTTCGCGAGAGCCCGCTGGCGGCGCCGCGCGACGAGGCGACGGCGGCGGCGGCGACGGGGGCGGAGCGCCTGGCGTCGCGGCCGCGTCTGGCCGGCCGCCGCCTCGCCACGGCCGCGCGCCGCCGCGCGCCCGCCGCCGCCCCCGCGCCCGCCGCCGCCGCGGCCGCCGCCGCCGCCTCGCTGCAGGTGGTGCCCGTCTGCTGCAGGGACTTCCTGCTCTTCGTGCAGAGCTTCGCCGTCATCATGAGCACCGTCATGCTTATCAAGAACGCCGTCAGCGCTGCGGTGTTCGAGAGTCTCGAGCTGTGAGGCGGCGACCGCCATGTTGGAACTTCACGCCACTCGTGGGCTGGGAGAGTTAAATTTCTGGGCGACAGGCTTTCGTCAAGGAGAACCCTAAGCGCGAGTCTAGATTTAGATATAAGTTAAATGATAAATCGATAGATAGAAACCATCGGGCTTGATATCAACGCTTTGCATTGCCTTTTTTTTTATAAGAAAGCTGAACTGTTCTAGGAGTGAAATGCTTAGGTATGATGTTCTCTCAATCAATCGATGCTCCTGATAAAATGTTTATTATAACAGCATTCAACTTTCAACAGAAGAAACTTTTGCAATGTACTCACACAGTGTATTAAAGAGCCTTTTTATTTTCCTCTTATTCCCTTCTTTCTTTTTTATCAAAGAATTTTTTAATGAATTTCTAAAACGCTGAATTTCATATGAAAATCAACGTATTAGAAGTTTAATAACGAAAATTTGTTCCAATGTTATGCGATGTTGCATAATTACTATTTTATTATTTTATATATTCTTACCAAAGTATATCACGCAGTTTTGGAGAGGACACCTTAAGTGGTTGTGGCAGCATAGTAATAATCCTCTTTTTATGATTTTTTTATGGCGACGTAAAAACGAAGTTTCTGTTAGTCCAGCCATTTCTTAGTTGTTTACATTCAGGTTAAAGTTCGATATATGGCTAATGTTAGGAGTGGCCGGTTAATTCTCACATCAGCTAGACGTTGTAGATAAAGTTGTTGTATGTATGACTATTAACTGCTCGTTTCGTACTTCATTCGGCTGTTGGATTTAGCCCCAGGCTAAAGTAAGGCGATTGTATGTCTTAAGCGTTCTTCTTGGGCGTTCTCAAGAAGTATTTTGGTACCCAAATACGTTAAAAAGTTTGCATTGCATAGGTCCGAAGTTGATTTATGTAAAATTCTTAAGGCCGGAGCTTCGTCGGCAATCGGGAAATACGATTCGAAGCGTCTTCTGAAGTGTACAGGGAGGTTACATTAGATTAGGTTGTACAAAGTAAAATGAAATTTACGACTGACCTAGAGGAACTCGAAACTACACATCTTGTCTCATACTAACCCTAGAAACTTCCCACCAGCTGTCTAACCTACAATATATGCTGTTCAGCATCAGCCTAGCGAATTTCACATACCCTCAACCGAAAGATGGTCGCATGAACCTCTTATCGAAACTCCTAGAGCTCTCCTTGAGCCAAAAATAACATGTCAAATCACTACATCAAGAGGTTTCGTCACCGCTTGCAAGTCAAGATTTCCCCACCGAAAAACTCTAAGAGTGATAGCTTTCTGTCGTGACCGGCCGCGCTCAGTTGAAAGAGCCGCCGCCGAGTGACGTCAGCGGGGCGTTACCGCCCCATGCGACAGAAGGAGACAACCGGTGCGAGCCGGCCGAGCCCGGCTGCGCGCGGCCGTCACGCTCGAGCAGGCGGTTAGAGACTCAACCCCGCTCCTACTCCGCAGCTAGTCGGCGGGCCCACAGCCCCGCCGCGCTATAAGAAGGGCTCCGACTCAACGCCAAAGCAGGCAGCGAGAGGCCGTGTTAGCGAGTGTATCCTGGCGAGTGTTCTGGTGTTAGAAGTGTGGTGTGCGACTACTACGACTGGTGCTACGAACTTGGAACTCTCCTACGGATATTTGGTGACTTGGCAGATTTTGGGACTTCCTCCGGATTATAACAACACGGCTTCGCTTACGGTACATTCTACTTGTGATGCGGCACTTCAGAAATTGTACCTGGTCTTGAATAAAATCATTTTAAGGATCCTTGTCTTTTATTGGATACTTCACTTTCGTTTTTAGATGTATTAATAATCCTAGGAATGGGAATACCAAGCGTATTTCTCTGTTTTCTGACAAGCTCTCTAATGCCCTTCGTACATAGGTCAAGATAATTCAAGTCTACGAATTTAAAAATGAAATTCACCTTATTTCAAATAATCTACTACTCTCATGTTGACTAATCCTGCTAGAATCGGAAACATACATCCAAACTATTCCTACTTCGTATTTTAAGTCTATTTTTAATAATGTTAATTAACCGGCTAATAGAGGTATTATCTAGATCCGAATTGAAGACGAAACAGTTTCTAGTGCTTTCTATAAATATGTGGAAGTTCTATGAACAACATTTGGACCAAGTTTGTTTTATGTGCAAATTCAAAGACCTTAATTTTGGATGTGTGAAATTTAGGTTACTTTAATGTTCTCCAAAACTTCAATTTTACACTTAAATGTTAACTGATTATTATTATTTTATGTTTAATTACAATTTATTATTAAATACAGCAAAAATGATAAATTTATTTATAAATCTCGCAATTCTCACCATTATATCTGCCACCGAGAACCCTAATATAACACATGTCACGTGCCAAGAAACTACACAAACACTTCTGATCGAAGAAAATGGCCATCCCCAAACCCCAATCTTGCAACTTCCCATCCTTCTTCGTGGAGACTTTGACTCCAAAACGCCCGCATCATCCCCTTTCTAATTCGGAGATGCTTCAGGGGACAGAAACACGCGTGGCAATCAAATAAGCCACGGCAGAGTTGTGCACTCGCTTTGATGCGAGGCTGCGAGCCGTGTGCCGGTGTGGGAAATTACGTCTCCACTCTGTCTCCTTTGACGAGCGTGGCTTCTCCGAGGGCAGGGTCGAAGAGTCTACCTTCAGGCGGACGAGGAAAGTCGCTTTGCTCCAAGAAACTAGCTCTAGCCCGGTGGAGTAGCATAGGAGGGGCAGCAGGGGCGGCCCGATCCCGGCGACACTTTTAGGGGAGGGTACACTTCACAATTAATAATAATAATAATAATAATAATAATAATAATAATAATAATAATAATAATAACAGGCCACCGGGAGCGGTAGCTCAGTGCATCAACTATGTCACTACAGCACCTCTGACCGGGAGGTCCTAGGTTCAAGTGCTGACGGCGGCAGGATTTTCGACATTAGATTTACAGCTAGGTCGAATTCAGTCGCTGTCTGGAGGAGAATTCTAGCGGCCGGCTGCTCTGATCGGTAGTTTTCCGTGGTTTCTCCGATCAACACCAGGCGAATGCCGGAGCAGTACCCTACCAAACCGGCCACGGACCGCGCGCGATCTGCCCTTCCCCTTCCTTGTCCTATCCTCTCCCCCTACACACTCACTTACACTAACATACATTACACTACCACATATTCCTGGAGACCGGTCGGGGGCTAAGAGCTTGTCCCGGCTGGGGCGGTGCCCCGCTGGTGGGAGAGTCCTGGTTAGGGGGAAACCCAATTAGCCGACAGTAGGTCGGCGCCGGATCTCCCCATCCAGCGGGGGAAGATCACCGCCATCTCCCAATAAAAAACATGCACTACACAAACGGGACTAATGACCATAGCAGTTGACGCGCTCGGAAACACGAAAAAATCAATCAATCAACAACAGGCCAGATATTGTGATATCTCTCAAGGTGCCAAAAACTGCTTTACTTATTGATGATGCAGTCCCTTCCTACAGGAACATACAAAAAGCATTCTCGGAAAAAATAAGGAAGTACAGCGATTTGGCATATCAAATCAAAGATCAATGGAAACAGGACCAAGTATTCATTCTCCCAATAATTATCTCCAGTAATGGCCTTCAAAAAACTTAATATCCCCCCAATGCTTTTAAAATTAAAGAAGTCTGTCATCATAAATACTTGTCGCATTGTCTGGAACTTTCTAAATTCAGATTCTTAAATAAATAGCAAATAACACACTAGCAATAATAATAATAATAATAATAATAATAATAATAATAATAATAATAATAATAATAATAATAAATGTCTGGTAAAAATGTGAACCACTTCATATCATATTTTTGTCACACCTGCGATTCGGACCGATTGAAACGAGCGCGAAATCTTTCATTTCTTATTCTGCGACGACTTCAATAAATGAATGACATCTTGCTCATAGCGTCTGGCAACATCGTCTGCACAGACTTGTAGGGGTTTCTCGTATTTTATGTTGTGCTTGAATTGTTTGCGACTAATATTCAGCAAGAATGACTTCTATCATATAAAGAATAGTGTTGTATATTATATCATAACACCTTCAAATTAGATTACAGAACGGTTAAGTCCCTTCAAGGAAGTCCGTAAGTGATGTTTTGACAATTCAAAGAAAGTCGTCAGTCGCTAGCCAGCCGCCCGCCGACCCGGAGACTACCCCGACGTCGCTGCCGCCACTGAAGATGTCCACCGCAGACGTGGACAAAACGTTTGGCTCTTCAATTCCAACTGGACCACGGCCTACCAGCCCGGAAAGTTACACTAATTCAAAGAAAGTTTCATTGATGGATCGTCAATCGTCCAATTCACATTAACTTCATCGCCTTCAGGGCCCAGCGATCTGCTCCGGGAGGAGCCGCTGCTCGCTCCCTGCTCTTTGTAGCAAATAAACAATTCCATTTCAAATATACAATTTTGTGCTCCATTGAAAATCAACGGTGTACCATTGACTGATGTTAAGGCAACAAAATGTTTAGGTCTCTCAATTCAGTCAAACCTTAAATGGAACGTCCATTTAAATGAATTGAACACAAAATTAAGTTCATTATGCTACGCGTTCAGAATTCTTGCAAATCCAGTCAGCCTTCATACTGCTCGTTGTGTATATTTCGCGAATGTTCATTCCCGCCTGAGATATGGCATAATATTCTGGGGAAATACATCTTATAGCTCCCAGACTTTTAGATTACAAAAACGAATTGTATGAACAATAACCAAATCCCACCCACGTGGTTCATGTAAGCCTCTCTTCATTAATCTAGGAATTTTACCATTACCTTGTCTGTTTATTTACGAATCAGTGTTTTTTGTCAAAAATGACTTGCTTAAGGGCGGGAATATATTTTCAGAAAATGCCGAAGTCTATTACTATAACACTCGACGTAGAAATTATATTCATCAGGTGACAGTATTAACAGCTCATTACAAAACATTCACATACAATACATGTACATTATTTTACAACACTTTGCCAGATGACATTAAACGATTAAATTCGATGGAAAAGTTTAAATCCCAAGTGAAATCGTTTCTGCTGCATAACTGTTTCTATACAATTAGAGACTATACTGAGCATCGCAAGAAAAGTAACATTAATTTTAACAATGATACATAATGCATTAATTACCATTTGGACTGTATAAATGAGTATAAACAACCTGTAACAACTATTGTACTGCAGCTTCCGGGTCAATGACCCCCATCTCGATCAGGTTTTTCGTCCAGTTTCCCTGATCCATTGAGCAAATGCTGAGATGGCCCCTTGTTTTGCTTCTGGACATAATGTAACTTCATTTTCTGTGCACGTCTTCTAGAATTCAGTGGGAAATACAATTATTCAAATTATCGTTTCCACGTTCTGTCTGGCTTGGGAAGTATTATTCCGAGGACAACACATGGATAAAAGAGCCAAAAGAAATTTATTGCTTATTTATCCTTGAAAATAGATTTTATTACATGGGAGGTTTTTTTTCTTTTTTCTTTTTTTTCTGTTTTCAAAATTTAAGTAGTATATGACTTAGAGTAGGGATCACAGAATTTTGAAAATGTGCACACAATTCACTTTTCCCCATAGCACGTCATACGCAGTTTTTAACTGTTTTTTGACGTAAAATAAATAAAAATAAAAATAGCAGCTCCGACGGCAGACGGAGCACATTCCGTCATATTTAATCGATCGGCAACTTGCGACACAGTGTGTCGCGTCTTGTATTTTGGGGGGATTTTCCATTGTTCGAATTGAAAATGTCTCACTGCTCTGGGAAAGGACATTCCGACTGAAAAACAGAGAAATATGTTTGTAACATGAATTGGAACATTTACTAGTAATACACTCATTTTTGTGATACGAGTGTAAGAAAAAAGCAATTTTCATTGCAGCATGGAAAGAAATATTTCTTTTTGGAAATTGCGCCAGATATGCCAAATTTTTAGTTTCAAAAGAGCGCACCAGCACACTAGGATATTTAATTGCTGCGACATTACAGTTTATCATGCTGCTGATTATGAAGAAGTTTTCTAAAGGTTACCGAAAAAATGTAACTCAATAAACTAATAACGGAAATACTGACAGTAAGTGAGATTAAAATTTAAAAAATCGAACTAATTGCAAATAATTATTTTTCTTCTTGCATTTCACATTGTGATCTGTAATGGTAGATTCGAGATTTACTCATTCGAGATCCATTCATTCTTTCATTCGAGATTTACAAGTTTTGCAAGAATAATACCGCTCACATTTGTTCGTTGATTCAAACATACGTAGCATTCGAGTAGCATTCCGATTCACTTGCGGAAAACGTTTTTGAGTGCCGTTCTCATAAAATCTAATGTATGTTTCTTTGGTTTGAAATTTTTCACTCAATTCAGTGTCACACTGCAAATCAGTTATTTCTATTTGAAAATCACAAGGAAAAAAGCCTATATCACGATCAAAAGGTGTAGAAAATATATTAAATTCTAATTGTAAATCAAACAAATCCGATTTCTGATATCGGATCCGAAATCAATAAATCTGATTTCAAATTCCGAACGCAATGTTCTGTATACATGTACATCTACAGATTCTCCAAAACTCGATGTTTCGTGAATGTAATGTTTGACACAAGCTAATATTGAGAATGAGAGGTTCTTCTTTCCCAAAGGGAGTTATAATAAATCAAATTAATCTGTTTTGCATTGTGTTATTTTACTGTTAAACAATATAGGAACATCAAAATATATTCAAAACATACTTCTTGAAACGCATTGTTTGTCATAGCACTGCACACTTCCTTACAATCTCCTTTAGAGTTCTTGTCATTTTCAGCAGCATGATAACGTCGTAGCAAATTAAAGTTCATATGATAAAGCATGTCTTTGCAAACCAATCATTTGGCATAGCTGCCGCCATCTGCGAAAAGATACTTCTCTTTCCATGCTGTATTGAAAATTGTCGGTGTGGACGCTTCGATTTGCGAAATGCTGGTGTCAATTTCCATGTTTCCACGACTGGAGTTATCGGGACACTGACAGAAGTTGTCGCAAGCCGCGCGACGCAGCGCCTCCGGTGACTTGCTCTCGGGGGCCAACACGGCTCCGCGCTCCCAATTCGCTTTGCTTGATTAATTGATTGATTGATTGTGAGTAATTCCGGGCGCGTCAATTACTGAGGTCATTAGTCCCGTAAGTGCAGTGCATGTTTTTATCGGGAGGTGGCGGTGATCTTCCCGCACTAGATGGCGAGATTCGGCGCCGACCTGCCCCACTAGCGGGGTTTCTCTAACCGGGTATTTCTTTTTCACCAACTGGGTACCGCCCCAGCCAGGACAGGTTCTAAGTCCCCCGACCTGTCTCCAGGTATGTCTGGTAGTGTAGTGCATGTTAGTATAAATGTGTGTGTGTATGTGTGTGAGTAAGGGATGAGGAAAGGACAAGGAAGAGGAAGGAAAAATCGCGCGCGGTCCGTGGCCCATTTCTTAGGGTACTGCTCCGGCATTCGCCTGGTGCTGATCGGAGAAACCACGGAAAACTACCGATAAGAGCACCCGGCCGCTAGAATTCTCCTCCAAACAGCAACTGAATTCGACCTAGCTGAAATTGCTTTGCTTGAGCTGCCCTGGTCTATATGCATGTGTTTTCCAAAGTGTGATTTTAGTGCTCATAAGTACGTGTAGTGATTGTTAAATTATTGAACTTCGTTGAAAAGTTTTTTGTTCGTGTACGTATACATTCGACTATGTATTAAATATTGTATTTACGATTTTTATTTATGTAATTTTACGTTTGATTATTTGCTAGGATGTTCAAGCTTGTACATTTTAGTATTTTAAACTGAAATAACTAAATACGAGGGGGCGAAATTTTTCTCCGTCCCAGGCGACTGACACCCACACTACGCCATTGCTCTAGCCTCACTCAAAGAGCTTTGCTTGAGAATGATCGTATTGGTCACAATTGCTTTTCTCGTTAAATAATAGTCATTGAAGTGTTTTGATACTATCATTACCACGACCAACCCCTAATCAAACACTGTTTGAAAAAATGACAATTTAATTTTAAATTAGAAACAGAATATATTATTTTAGAAACGACATTCTATTAGCTTTCCTTTGTGTAATCTTTTTTCTCTCTTTTTCTCACAAGTACTCAATATATTTTTAAAGGTTTGAATTTCCTTTTCAAAAGCATTAGTCACAAATAATAAAGAAATTGACAATAAGTGCATGACAATAATTTTATTATCACTTTAATATTATTATTATTATTATTATTATTATTATTATTATTATTATTATTATTATCATTACTATTTGGATTCAATACAATAATTTCCCCTATGATTGTTTTTTATTTTCCTGTATTTGTAGTATAGAGAATGTTATGAAATGCTGCTAAAATTCACTGTCGATATTTTAACGGAAAGGTATATTGGAGGGCTCCATGATACTAAAAATGTGATTACTTTTCAAAATTTAAATACAGCCTCCTAAACACAGGATTTCACTAACATTAATATTCTACGACAGATCTGGCCCGACTAAAGGCTCAGCGTATTTGCGACTTTTTTTTATTTTGGAGGGCACTTACTTGGAGGATTTTTATTTTGGAGGTTACGACTCAGCTGATGGGCCATTAGTTTCGTAAGGGTAGTGCGTGTTTTTATCGCGGGCGGTGACGACGACCTTCCCTCTGGCTGAAAGAAGCTGGACGGATGAAGAATTTATCGAATGACTCAAAGAGCCTTGCTTGACCAACTGCCCTGGACCCGGTGCTACTGATCTTGATCAACTTTGGGAGTCATATTACTTTAGACGCCTACAATTATTGTAAAGAAAATTAATACTGTTTGAAGCACTAAAGTGTTCATTTTGCTTTATATTTCTTTAGTGACTCCCATTACCTGCATGAGAGGGCAATGGGGGTCAAATGCAATTTTTTAGAAATTCGATATTTGAGAGGATTTTAGTGAATTTTTGATAAATTTTTGTCGTGAAAACACAAACTTAATAACTAATCTCGAATATAAGAGCACATACGTTCATAGGAACAATTCGTTCTGATTTATAGTGAAAAAACAAAAAGTGACCCGCATTCTCCCCGCTTCCTCAATACACGGCTCATATTACCACCCTTACCTCTACGAGAAAGTAAATATCAATTATGTAGAAGAAAAACAAGTCGTACTCGTCGTGAATGTATTCATTTACATTTGAATATAATAAATGCAATCTCTATCATTTATTCTAACAATTTACACATCATAACGTTTTTAGTTTGCAGTCGACGTTATAGTGAACTTCGGGAGGGGGGCTTCCATTTGTGGTTCACTAAATTAGAGGTTCACTATATCCCATGACGTCAAAATTAAATAGAATTTCTCCTCAATTATTGATTTCATTTATATATATATATATATATATATATATATATATATATATTCTAACACGCCCACCTACTACCTCCCAGCCGGTGGCGATAGAGCGTGAAAGAATGAATGCTCGTGAAGCGAGCTTTGAATTCTCAGGAACCAGGATCTTTCGGGTATGAGAAAGTTCTGAACACTTGACACAATGAATTAGGTAAAATTCTGGTAAAATGAGTATATATTCAGTGAAAAAAAATTACACAGTGCCACAAATATACAATAAAGTATGCACTTTGCGAAGATGGTCACTGCAAAGAAATCAGAAAACAAAACGAACACAACCACAAAATGTATAGGCGTCACCTCGACTGCCTGAATACTTCAATAGTTACTATTCACAATTCTTTTGCTTCTACCTCTTTCTGAATTACTTTCGTGTACCTCATTTAACTCTTGCTATTCTTAAGTGTTCTCCATGCACGTCCCTTTAAATGATTCTCTACAATTATTCTACCATAGACTGTTCACAGGTGTCAGCCTTAAGCTGCACATTTACTACAATGCTGTGAACTCAAACAAAAGAACGAACGTGACACACACGTTACTTAAATTGGACCCTTTACAAATTATAACAACTAATTATCCCCTGACATAATACAATGAAAGCATGACTTTCAAATAAGATCACTTTTACACTACATGAAAAATCATAATTCACTCTAGGAAAATTGTACAAGGTATGGCATTCGAACGAATTTACTAGTGCGTACAGCGAATGAAATCTAAACTGCCGCTCATACGTTCGGAATATTTCTCCCAGTTTCTTATTTGGAACTTTCACCTATTTTTAGGACGCTTCGCCTGGTATTTTAAAGCTACACGATTTCCCAACAGATTGCCGCATAGAAGTTGCCAGTTCTTTACCTCGACATCTCCTTCCCGCTCGCCATCAGTTAACCTTGGGATTTTCGGTCGCTCGCAGTCCTCGCCGCGCCACTTGACTGGTTCGATGTTCCACGGTTGTACTACTTCCTTCTCCCGATCTCCGGATTCCGCCACTCGTCCAAATTCCAGACCCTTCTCTCGATCTCCGGGCTCGTATCATCCACGTATTTGGTCCAAGTCCTTCTCGCCTACGCTTGGGTCTTCACTGGAGTCGTCCTTCTTCTTCTGCGTGCCGCGTACCCGTTGTTCGCGCTTCCAGCTTTAAATAACTAACATTATTGAATTGGATACTTCTAGCACTCGGCCGACATACCACACTTCGAGCGTGCGTGGTCGTGGCGTACAAAGTTAAATGCTGGATTTCGTTTAAAGTCCTTCTGCGCGAATTTATTTCAAGTATGAAACTATTTCAGATTCAAGCAATCACATCGCTTGCTTTCTCGCGTAATGTTAGTGCTAACACTGTACATGCACTTCACTTCTGAATTCTATCACACTTATTAACGCGTTTCTCAAATCAGTTTTAACTAAGCAAGTTAAAATACACTCCTGCTTTAACCAGTAACTATCGCCGAAGAATTAGGTTGAGTCGCCATCGCTGTCGAAATCGAAAGAGAGTTCTCCCGAAGCGCGTTGCGGTATTTATGTGACTCCGCCTGGAAAAATTTCTGGAGAGATGAATTTTCTCCTCCTTCACGCCCTCTCATGAAAAACATTATCCGTAACTTTGGACATCGGAGTGCGAAAATCTGCGGGTAGATGTCGCTTTCTCGGACCATCGCTCCGCCGCGTACCCTATTTGTCTGTGTTCTGGGTTTTTCTCGTGGCTTATGGTGGCGTTACGAGTTTGTATAATCCTGTGACGTCACTATATATATTAATGAGAGAGAGAGATACAGCAAAATACATTAACAGCACGAACTGAAAATTTTAATATCTTTATTTGACCTTAAAAATCAATTATTTTCAATTGTTTGCTTCGTACATATTTCATTAGTAATTTCCCTAGATCCTTCTCCAGAGTCCGTGTTCTCGCCTTTCTTGATTCTGCATTGTCCTCTGTTTAAGTAACTCAGTCTTGTCAGTGTTCAAGGCCACTTCAGTGTTGTTGGAATACTGCCCCACTCCGAAATCCCTTTTACTCGCCTAATAGGGATTCCATACAAGATGACTTTTCCGTGCGGCGCGGCGGATGTCACCAGCCGACACGCCATATCACTCCACATCGGGTCTTCGTGATGTGACAGCATGCAGGACACGCCCTTTGTTCCCGCAGTGAAACGTGGGTGGCACAAGTTCATCAGTAAGGTTCCCATTCAGGATCATCTACCTTTATCTCAGAGGAGACTCTTCGATTATGACCTTTGGCTGACGATATTTTCTTCAAACTGCCTAGTTTTGGAATTTGTGGTACTGAGGCGATATTTTTTTTTTCAGGAGATAATTAATTTCCAGGGCATCGTATTTCTTACGTTCACTATAGCCGAAGTACACAGTTCACTATAAACCAATTTTCTTGTGCTTATTTGTAATTACGTAAAATGGGACCAGTGGCTTAAGTTCACTATAACCGAGAGTTCACTGTATCCGAGTTCACTATAACCGGAGTCGACTGTAATTTGTTAATATATAAATGTTTTCGTATAAAACTGAATAAAATTAATTATTTCATCAAATGTTAAAATATGTTTTAAAAAGTACATATCAGCATTATCCCCTCCATCCCGACGTAACGGATACTCCAAATATACTTAACATAAAAATTCCTGGTTTGTTTTATTCCATACTCTGATATATGTATTTTATTCCTCTGTAAATAGCTTTCTCAAAAAAATAAATATTTCATTAAAGATGCAATTATTTTTTTTTAAAATGAACATTTCTGTATGAACTTGCTCAAATAAAAATTTTAAAAAATATAGGCGTATTTCTTATTCAATTTTCTACAAAACACAAGAAGGAAAAGTGGGTACTGAACACGAACAGATCTAAAAAAATCTATTGTAAGTATGCGTGCGCGCGCTTGTTGCCCCTGCACTAACGAACTGTGTTTGATTAGTCTTTGATACAAGTGCCCGAAAGAATGGCCTCTGCCTGATTAGGGTTTCAAGAAATATTAGTTACTCATATGTTCACTCTGTCTCCAGAAGGGGTGTGTCACAATGAAACAAATTCTACTACTGCTTTTCGTCGTGTCGGTGAAACGAATTTTACTGCTGGGTCCCTTTGCATCCAAGGGATGAGGTGCCCTCCTGACCTTGATCGTGAAATACAACAGACCACTTGTCAAGGGACTTGAGTAAAATCAGACAAGAAAGATATTAAGAAACTTATCGATTCCTTTCGCTCAACAGATCACAAGACTTTGAAAATTCAAATTTTGACAATTTTTTAAAGTTGCAACTTGTCCATGGAGATACAGTAAAATTAAACGACACTTCGCAGCAACCCAACACGTGGTAAAAATGGATAAAAAGTTGGATGAAGAAAATGGAATGTTGTCCAGACCTGAAAGTAAATTCGGTTCGGCATTATAACTGTGCATTTTCTCGAAAGTTCAGAAATTCTAAGGTAAATTGATTGCAAATGTTTGAAGTGAGTAATGAGGGACCAGAGAATTTCAAACTTTCAGTCATAACATGAGTCAAGAATCCGTCATTTAATAACCAAACACAATCGTTAAATTGTACTACCTCAAGAAGTACTGCTTCATCCAAAGAAACCCATCGCCAGTAACGCAAGAAACGCGCGTTACACGTTCTGGAGTTGTCAACAATAATCTAGTGGGTTTATTCATATTTTTTAATTTTAGCTCATCAGGTTTACAAAATAATTCGTTTCCAAAATTTTATTTTTTTAAAATATTGAAAATTTAGGAAATTAAATATTTTGCAAAATCTCAAAATTTTAACATGTTTTTAAGTTTCGAATGGAGTTTGAACGGAGTTTCTACAATTAGTGTATTGAGATATGTGATGTTTTTAAGTTAGTGATGCGTGTCATTTTTAGCAAATTTCATCATGCAATATTTCCGGAAATAATAAAATTAGAAAAAAATCAAAATACACGTTTTAACTTATTTGATACATATAGTAAATAGAAGAAATTGGAAAAAATCTTTTTTGTGCGATTTGTCGTAGAATGGCTCATATGTGATAAAGAGAAATCAGAGACTTTTGCTTCAAAAGGCCAGGTAATGAACAAAAGATTGACTCTAATTTCTACTTTGTCCTAAGGAACTCTAGTACAAGTACACAAAATAAATACTCAATATTGTATTTTACGATCATTTTTTCACTATTAATTTTGTTTGATAAATTATGAGTAGGTAGAGAAGGATAAAATAAAGAAAAAAATTGAAGTAGTATATAACTGAAATGGAATATAGAAGATGAAATAACGTTGTACATTCAGAAAAAAAATTCTTGATCTTTCTTTCTAAATCTCTAGTAAATGCTTACGCGTACACCATAGCTTCCACCCACCACTTTCCCGCCAAACTTTGCGACGTCATCCTGGACATCTCTGAGAATGAGAGCAGAATAGATTAAAGGGTCGCTCTTGGTCCATGACTCAGGTTCGATCCCGGCAGGCGTCACGAACTCGCCGTCGCTCAACACATCAGGCACCTCGCGGGGATAGAACCGGTGACCTCGTAATCACTGGTACACATATGGCGTTAGATGTGCCGTAACCCTCGCCGCTACCGGTAAGTCTACACTTACTTTTGTAATTCCCATCTATAAGCAATGCACAGTGGATTTTATTATCCATCCATACTATACAAGTTCACATGCGAGACAAATTATTTCACTGTTATGTAAATTCATACACATTGTGGGGATCGTCCCACGATGGTAATCATGAGTCGTCTATAACGTACGTAACGCTAAAGAGAAGGGAGGGAGTTTGAGGCATCGTTAAGCTGCCTTGCGTAGTAGGCGCGATTAATGTTAGGCGCAGTCCTTATCGCCAACTAATTGTGACATTACATAAATTTTCTTACATAACACAAGCCAAATTAATACAAACGTAGTTACCGCTTTATTAGTAGGTACTGCTTTATTATTTATTTTTACTAAATGTAAATGAGGGGTCCTGCCGCAAGCGTTACGTTATTCATGGGCGTTACGTAATATACATAGGGGGCGGGACTCAACCGCGCGTTACAGGCGGGGAGAAGGGATATTCAAAACACTCCATAGTTGTATTATTCACGTTTGATCTCCCTCCCACCCACCAATAATTACGGAACGTTTGCAATACGACACAATCAATTTACAATACGTAATAATAAATTATACAACGGTCGCTAGTTGTATTGTTTCATATTAAAAT